>NBZC01000009.1:0-204174 GCA_002245345.1 Scheffersomyces stambukii
CCCCCAATCCCCCCCTTATTCATAACCCCCCGTATTGTTCCGCCATTATCCGGGCCTCATAGCCGCCACCGATAAAAACTGCAAAAAGGTACGCCATTGGTGACAATTACACACCCTCCGCACCAATAATCGGGCCCCCGACAATAGGGACGGGGGACAAAACTGAAACAAGAAAATACTCGTATATGGAGGGGAGGTTTGCTCACGTAAGCGGCGTTTGGTAGTGGAATGGCCGCCACTCCCTAGCACCAATCTAGTAGCACGTCATGCATGTACCTCACTATAAATCGGTCAACAATAGCACGGGTCCCAATAATAAAGGGGTGGGCTTTAGGGGTTATTGTTGCCAGCCGTTTGCGATTGTTGGTGCCTCGGTCCCCTCCGCCTCCACCGGTGTCTGCCTCGACCCCGGTACCTGTCGCCTCGAATGCCGCCCACTATGTGCTGGCATTTTTCCCATGGTGATGGCGGTGCATGCCCTCGCAGTCCCACAATAGCTATCCCCAAAATAAATGGTGACGTGCATGGATAAATGGCCTACATACATACATAATTCCAAGACCACAAATGAGGAATATCGTTGCCAGGTTTGGCTGGGGAATTTTTTTTCCTCCCCCATTGGTCAATTTTAACCGGAGGTGGGCAATCGGTGGTTTAGTCCGGAACTGGCTGGCAATAACATTGTGGCACATTCACAGGCGATCGTCCTCGCCCACTGGTGCCATAGCGGCGCCATACGCGGTTGGGACGCCATATCGGTTTATCTACAATCATTCTATTCGATGTTCTTTATTGCTAATCCACCGCCATTGTTCTCCCGCATTACATGTGTACTCTTTGCCCGTTTAGGCATAGATATTGGCGCAAGCAAATCCCCTGTCGGCCTCAATGTAGGTACTGGTGCAGTCACGGGGTCGTAGCCGCTCACCACCGGTGACATCACCGCAAACTTGTCGTGAGCACTGCTGTAGTGTCCATCTTGTTTCGCCCCCAAATTCTGGGTTCATGAAACTTGCTCCCCACCAATACGACGTACCACGCTCGCAACCGCCTTGAATGCTACTACATGAACCTACCAACTCTGGTCTACTGCTCGTGCTCTTGGATCAATGAACTATCAATCTAGCGGCGCACCTTCTGTTTCATGCTCGATTGTGTAATTAACCTCTGAGCGAACTTTTTACACGGATGCAAAATTTTGCCGCCACTGCAATTATAATTTCAAGCTACATTTGTGCCTGTCGTGCTTAACCCCTATTTGGACGTTCGTGTCGATTTGCAGTCTTCGCTGAGGTTGCGAGGCTGCCTCATTTGCCTTCAACTGTGTCAATTACCCTATTCAAATTGCATGCACTACTTTTTGTCCCGTAGTCAACTGGCTCGTCCATACATTGGTCATCCGTTTGTACATTCCCTGCTTGAATAGCGACGTTTGTCACCTAAAATTTCATTACTTAAACATATCACACATATAAATAATACTATTATAATACCATTCTAATTTCCTTCGTCAATTTCATCTGAGGGCCCAAATTCTCCCTCGAAAATAGTGGCTCCCGCTTTTCTTCTATTCTCAATGGTGATGCATTCCTCCATTTCCAAGATCATTGTAGCAGTAGGTCGATCAAACGGATTTGGCTTCAACATTTTGTTGACCAACCTGTCTAGATTCATGGAATCGCCACTGACTAAAAAGTCGGGTGCCCAATTGGGGATAAGCCTCCGTATTTGTTTCCCTTGCTGACTCTGGGGAGGAATTAGTGGTTGCGTCATCACATGAGGTGGGTTTAATTGTTTCCCTGACGAAGTCTGGGGAGCAATGTTGGTTGCAAACAAATTGGAACTGGAGGAAATCAACGACTGTGTCGAACTGAAATTATTATACGACGTAGGCGACGAGTAATTTTGATGCTGTAAGAAGATTGAAATATTGTCGCTCGAAAGCTGACCAGCGTCGCTCAAGTCACCACTTCGTAATTTTCTCCAGGGGGTTCCATTGTCCGGTAAAATGATGTTTGCAGCAATTTCCAATATTATTAACCCGACACTGAAAATATCAGCAAATGGAGTGTAGATTTTGTCGTTGATCAATTCGGGAGCAATGTAATTGCGGTCTCCTTCTAAATCGAAATCCTTCTCCAATATCGGCAACTTGGTAGCCAATCCAAAGTCTCCAATCTTTAGTGACCCTTCAAAGGTGACAAATATATTTGCTGGTTTTAGGTCTAGATGCAAGTAGTTTTTCAGATGGATAAACTTTAAGCCACACAATATCTCAATCAATATCTTCCAGATTCTAAACTCATCGATTTTATAGTTCTTGTTATCTTCCAAGAAATCAAACAAGGTTCCATTGTCACAAAATTCGGTCATGATATAATAATAATTATTAAAATCCCATGCTTCTATGAAGTACACCAAATATTCTTTGCCCTCTTCTTGTTCTTGTAAATTCAAAACCTCGTTATCTTTGACGGAAGTGAGCACACGGAGGGCTTCTATTTCTCTCATTATCGCCTTCCGCTCGTGCTTACCCACCACAGGTCTCTTGGATCTTTTGATTGCAAATTTCTGATTGTGAAACACACACTCAAATGCAATGGAAAATTCACCATTACCGATATACTTGATGTTTTTCATGCCAAATTTATCCACCAAGTGATCATCAATTTTGGAGGGCTTATGAATTTCTTTCTCTTGATCTGCATAGTTGGTGTAAAGTTGAGAATTGTGACCGAGGGTGGTCTGGAAATTAGTTTGAGGTTGATGTGATTCCAAATGCCAGTCCTTGTCATTGATGGTGATTGTATTATCGTCATGTTCCGAGATGGTAGACTCATGGTGTAAATTGTGTTTGGAGGGAAGTTTGTTCTTGGCAAATAACAAGTTGGTGGGGGTGGAAGGTTCTCGGAATTTGGTTCCAGAATGCTGATTGTTGGTGTCCACAAATAGGTTCTTCTTCTTGGTTGACTTTTTGAGAAGAGGACTCAAGTCTGGGTGTACTGGGTGCAGTTTTGCTGCTGCCAGTTTGGTTGGGGTTTCAAAAATGCCAACTTCTATGTCAGAACTAAACTCGATATCTAGATCGCCATTATTTATAGGTGGGGGCATATTGGGAATAATACAAGTGGCTTTTGATTTTTTGGTAGAGTTGGTTTGTGATGACGGTATTTTAAAGAAGCTGGTGCCACTTTCACCACTCAGGTTGGCGTCGTAGGATTGATTTCGGGCAATTTCTATCGAGTTTTCCATGCTATCTTCTTCCAATACCGGGTGCAGATCATGCACTGATATTATAATGTTGGACAAGGAAGACTTGCTATTTGAATTTGTGTTAAGCATCATCAATGGGTTTCTTTTGATAGGAGTTTCTGGTGGGAGTTTGCGATCGGTGATATTCTTTATGCTGTTCTTTTTCATCAATCCTGAAGAATTGAATGCGGTCTGCAACGGTTTCACAAACTTGTAGGATAAATTACATGGTTTGTTTTCTTTATCATCAAATTCGATGGTATTCTGGCCTGAAGGGGGCTGGGGTAGTATGGGATGTTGAGGTATATGAAAGGTTGCTGTTGAAGAAGTGTTGTGACTATTGGGCTGTATTCGTTTTTCTTGAAACGCCTTTAATGATGCATTGGAGCCGTGGGAAGACTTTCTATTCTTGGAAGGACTGTCTATGTCCAAATCATCGAGATTATAGTATTCAAATTGCGATGATTCAGTGGGAGGGTTAGTTGACATCACCATGGTATTCCCGCTGTTGGGTTGGGCAGTCCGAGTTGAGGTGAGGGGAGAACTGGTGGATTTTGAAGATGCAAATAGTGATGGCTTGAAGGGAGAAATGTAGGATGTCTTTCTCAACTTGTTATTCTTGGCCTTTTCAAAAATGGTTGATGTTAATTTTGGCTTTTCGGGAGTGGATCTGTTTGGAGAGATAATGGCGTCCTTATTGGCATTTTTGAACATTTTGAATCCTTTCAGGCCCAACTTGGAAGGGGAGTACAAATTGGATTGTTTGCGCTCATGGTCGATGTTGGGGGATTTGTTGAATTGGTAAAGGGAGGATTTGGTGTATATCTTGTTGGAAGATGGAGATGGAGATTGACTGACAAACTTATGAGGTCGTTTGAATTGGTTGGCAACAATGGGGGTCCCCGACGACACCGGGCTGGAATTATCGATGGAAGGGGTTTGTTCTCGGCTGGCTGAATTTCGGATGATTGACGAGTCGATTTCGTTCAAATCGCTAATGTTGTCGATTTCATCGGCCACCTTTCCCCCCTCGATGGTCTTGAGGTTGGAATCGATGGACAAGTTGAGGTATTTTGACGATCTTTTGATGGACGATTGCTGGGAGTTGTGGTGGCTGAGTTTTTCTGTTTCTTCCCCCTCGGAGAAGTCCTGCAGCACGCGGGACTTCATTTTGAAGCTGTGTAAACTGGTGGAGTCGCGAGGTTTGTTTTTGAGTTCGCGCTTGGGCTTGATGATGGTGAGGGTGGGGGACATGAAGTGCAGCTCTCCCTGGGGGTGGGGCTCGTCCATGTCGTCGTCGTCAAAGTCGATCTCGTCGTCCTCGTCCAAGTCATCGTCGGTCAATTCTTCGTCGTCGTGCTTGTCGTCGAGGTAGGTGTCGATGTTGTCGTTGAGGAGGTCCTGCTTGACGTTGAAGGGCGGGGACTTGTTGATTTTCTTCTTGTAGTTGTGGGCAAGCTCGTCCTTGGCGTCGTCCAAGATCAAGCTGTTGAAGGAGCGTGAGAAGTAGTTGTTGGTGAAGTGTTCCAACTGGTTGTTGTTCATGTAGGGCGACTGTTGTTTGATACGGCGGGCTCCCTGCGACGAGTGGTGGTGAGAGCCGGTGCGGCCCTGTTTCGGGGTGTCGAAAGACGCGGTGCCAGCATGGGAGGCCGCCGGGGTGGCGGTGGGCACGGGGATTCCCGCGCGGGTCGCCGGCGCCGACGAGGCCAGGGCCGGCGCTCCCGTCGACGAATGCAGGCGCTGGGAGTTCATGGCGACGCGGGGGGACAGAGCGGGCGGGCGGGCGCTGACTGGGACCCGGGGTGGAGGAACACCTGTTGTTGATAGTTTGGCGTTGGTGCGATGGCAGCAAGCAAGCACGAACCAGCGACGATTCTTGCATATAACCGGAGCAGCTGACGGCACCACAGGGAGGTGCGGAGGAAAATAACCGGGGGGTTCGAATCAGAATCCACTAGCAGGAGCGAACGGGGGGGTGGTGATTGTCCAGCTGGCTTTGTGGATGTTGATGCTTTGTTTATGGGGGACGCCCGATGAAAAATAAATGCAACCAACAAAAAATATAAATAAACGTAAATAATGCGGTCACGTGCCGACGCCATGGGGAATTGTTTGGGTCAGCAAAAAAAAACAATGGGACGCGTCGGTGGGGGAAGGGAGGCTAAAAAATAATACCGGGGCCAAAAAATATTTTCCCGACAATGGTGGGGCAAAAGGGCCCACCACCTATAGGCCCAGAGTACAGCAAGGTGCATGATGGTCTGGTAGATGAAGATCACCTTGTGGTTGGGCAGGCGAGGGGCATGTGCGGGGCACGGGTTGTGTTTCACATTTAGTGTTGTAGTGGCATGGGGAGGTGGGGACATGGGGAGATGGGTGGTTGATTGGTGGGAGGTGGGTTTGTGGTTGTAGTGGCCGTGGGCTGGTGGACCGGCGGGCAAGGTTAGTGGGGCCTGTCTGGGCGGAACCAATGGCGAGAACGCAACTTTGTGCGGTCACGAGTTCGAGGATTCGAGCCGTGACTGCTGGAAGTGGGGAAAGGCCCGTTCGGACCATGGTTTGGGTTTTGTGTCATGGGGACCGCAAGTTCGGAGGCCCATGGCTGCAAATCGGACCGTGGTTAGAGGTGGCGTGGCACTGTGATCGGGTGGTGGGGCAATTGTGGTGCAAAGGTAGTGAGTGTGGTTGTGGGAGGAGTGGTTGGTATAGTAGTGAGTATAGTAGGCACAGTTGCGGTGTTTAGTTGTGCTGCTAATTCAGTGTGTAAAGTTGTGCAATTGGGTGATTAGTATAGTTGTGGTTAGAGTGTTGTGTAAATTAGTGTTGAATATAGTTGTGGGTAAATTGGTGCAAGTAGCGAGTATGGTTGTGCTGCTTTAGTAGCGGGTAGAGTGGTGCTGCAAGATGTGGTGAGTATAGTAGTATAGCAGCGAGAATAGAGGTGAGTATAGTAGCGAGTACAGTGGTGCATAGAATTGTGCTGCTATAGTTTTAGTGAGTAGTGAGTATAGTGGTGAGGATACTAGTGAATATAGTTGTGTTGCTAAAGTTGTGGTCAGTATTGGTGAGTGTACTAGCGATTTTAGTAGTGCTGCTAAATCATGGTGCCAAAGCAAAGTGCGAATAGCTTCCACAAGAGCGGAACAATAGCTGATCAGAGTAAACTTGACGAGTGCTGACAAGATTGACAAAAACTGTCCAAAAAAACCTGCTAGCACCAGTGCAAAAATACCCTGTCCCCCATGCCCAGACCAAAATCACCGACCACAAACATCCCGCCAATAATGCCAACTTTTCGCGACCGTTCTGCAAACTATCTGTTTACGTACAAAGTAAGCGAATATTGCCTACATATTACGTCATCAATTTGTGTCGCAGCCGCTGATAACGTGACCTCCAGTCCAACCTCTCCGGATCTAATCTGCAAAACCCCAATCTGCAAAAAAACCAGTATGTGCCCAAGGCTGATTAATCAGATCGATCTCATTGGCCAATCCCCATTAGTAATGGGCCCGGTGCTCACGTTTGTGGCCCCTCCATTGCTTTTTTTACGATATTTTCGGCTGCACTTCCATCGTATGTCACCCTATTTTGGGCAATCACCACCAATCAGTTGCACGGGTCCTGCCGGCTCTCCTGGCCGACATCCCGGCCATCGACCTCGTTCTTGACCCCCTACGCCGGGGTCCCGCCTCTGCTGACCCCTCACCACCCTCCATACCCACTCTGTAGCCCCCACCACTCCATATACTACGCTCTAACCCATACATACTAATTTCTGGCCCATGTTGCAGTTGCCTTCTCTGGCTGCATACATATGTAGCATCTTGGATGTAATTACAACTGGCGACATGGCTACTGGAAGATAACAATAGCAACCGAGCCTAACCGCCCCCATCTGGATGATGGCCCCAAGCACTACCATGTAGGCCTTGCGTGCCAGTGTACCACCACGCCCACGTAGCGACTTCTGACCACAGTGCCGTGATGGCATAATGCCGTGGCTCCCGATCGCCGCCGCCACGTCGTGCTTATCGCTCCGGCGCCCATCCTCGCATCTCCACCCCATGTTCCATGGTGTCAGAATGTGGAAATTTGCCGTCATTGTTGCTTTTTATCCGGCACCGTATTTTTTGTTCCACCTTGTTTTTTGTATGTGCTCTTCATAATTTGATTTTGCTCTGCCACCGTTTCTTTCCTCCCTCATCACCACCGCCGCCGTTTGCGTGACTTGCGTTTGTGTTTCTCCGTTGTTGGGCCCCCCCTTGTCGTTCCCCACTGTGCCTGTTGCCAAGGACTCCTCTGCCCGTGCTTGTCTTCAATTGTCGGCTGCTGTATCCAGGTCTCCATAGTTGAACCGTCAGCTTCTGTCCACGGTAAGAGGTGTTGTCGTCTGCCAATCGAGCTTGATCGCTGCATATCCGTACCCCCTGAGTGCCTGACACGTCTTTGCCACTACCGCGTCGCTTCCACCCCCGTTTTCCCGCCTGCCATTCACCAGCGGACAGCTGTGCTATTTTTCCACCGGTGAAAATTCACATCCATAGTTTCTTGTTCTTCACCCTCGTTCGTGATACCCACAAATTGCCACCCAGTTGCGGCTGTTAGTGTGAACTGCGCCTGTTGTCGTACCTGCAATCGATCCCGTCGTTGCGTATAATTTCCTTTCCGTGCCCATTATTTTGCAGTTACCAGCCAACTCCAGTTGGTTGCATAGCCACTTTGACTGCTTGCACAATTTAGCAACACAGCTTTACTCATCCCGCTAGCCACCCCTTCTATGTTGGTCATACGAATATAACAATTTCTCCGTTGCCTTGAAGGTTGTTATTCTGAGATTTCTAGCTTAAATTGACTTTTATTTTTTGATTGCATCCATTTATCATGTCTACTACTCCTCCATCGTCGACTGCCATAAAGACAGAAGAGTCTCTGATACTATCAGAGCCCAGTTCGTTGCCATTGCCCGCACAAATGACTAATTTGCCGCTAAAAGTACCGGCCCATTCGCCGCTACCGCAGTCTCCACATACTCCTGCGTCGGCCCCTTCTACAGGTTCGAAAACGTCATCTCCTCAAGATTCAAGGGCCCCAAAGGTGTCTCCTCTGCATGCAAACAGTGCTCCTGATGGTCAGCAATGTTCCAACTGTGGCACTACAAAGACCCCTCTCTGGAGAAGAGCTCCCGACGGAACTCTAATTTGTAATGCCTGTGGGTTGTATTTGCGTTCAAATAACACTCATCGGCCCGTTAACTTGAAGCGTCCTCCAAACACCATTGTGATCCAGAAGGAAGAAGAGGGTTCTTGCAAGGGTGACGGAAGATGTAACGGCACTGGTGGTTCAGCTGCTTGCAAAGGTTGTCCTGCCTACAACAATCGAGTTGTAACCAAAAAGGTTATTGAAAAAGGTACCAAACCTCCAGCCACTGAACCTGGCGTCACAAAAAAATCCCCTTCTGCCGAAGACGAAGACGACTCTTTGGCCATAGCATGCTTCAATTGTGGTACTACCATTACTCCCCTTTGGAGAAGAGATGACGCTGGAAATACTATTTGTAATGCCTGTGGGTTGTTTTACCGCTTGCATGGTTCTCATCGGCCCATAAGAATGAAGCGCAATACCATCAAAAGAAGAAAGAGAAATCTACCTGGTGCAAAGAAGGAAGAGATTTCAGACTCAAACGATGAAGATCACGTTTCCAAAAAGGCAAACACACAACTGCCCCCCCTTCCCGATTCATCAATAAACTCTCCCAACATGCCTCCTGGGCCAGCGACATTCTCTTCCACGTCTTCATTTTCTCCTCTACCAGTTGCTCACAATTCCCCATCGCTCACGCCATCTCCTTCCATTATTGGCAATAGGTTACCACCTATACAGTACTCCAATTCTGGAATGCCATTTCAAAGAGCTTCTCCACCTCCTCCAATTTCACACACTTCATATTACCCTCCATACAATGGAATTGGAAGAATACCCAATGGCCCTGGCCCCGTTCCTGGCCCCCCTCCTGCATATGCCTTCAATAACCAGCCACCATCTCGCCCAATTCAGTTTGCTCCCGGGACAGCATCTTCACAGCCATATGCAATGTACCAGAATAGGCCGTACAATGACATTAAATTACCTTCAATTCAAGTGGAAGGCGTGAACACTACTGTGCTTGCTCCGATAATTAAACCAGGAAACCCAACTACTGCTACAACATCAGTATCTCCAGCACCTTCGAATACAAAGGATAGTGAACTCGAAAGACAAGACACAAATAAAGTTGCGGAAACAAAATGCTGTGGAAACTGTGACAGCCATAAAACACCTACTCCTGTTGCTATTGATTTTACAAACTCGTATAAAAGACAACAAAGTGAAGAAAGTGACGGCGAAAACTCACAAGAGAAGGAAGGTAGAAACTCGGCATTGTCTATTGGAGGTCTTTTGAATGGTTGATTGAATGTATAATACTTCGAGGAGTTTATTTGGTTCTTTGTCTAGTATTTAATGGGTTATTTATTTCAGATTGTACATAGCATTTGTAAAGAAATCAACGAAGTTAAATTGCTGGTGAACTTTAAATATCACTTTTCCACAATTTTCTTCCCAAAATGCTTGCATTTATCCTTTGACGAAACCCATAAAAGGCTACTTGCCGACATTTTTAGCAAAAAAGTCCCTTCAGTAAATATAACGAACCGATTTTGCAGCCATGAACATGGTCACGTGATGTTGTGCAATATTCAAATATGAAAATTTCCCCAGATAAATCATAGATAATCAGTTAGCTAAGGCAGAAGCTTCCAAGTAGGGCCTGTATTTCGCCTTTTTATCTGTAGCGCTCTGTATTTGCATAAATTCAGTGATGTCAGACTTGGCAGAAGTTTTGGAGGTCGAGACCCATCATATCGACAATTCTTTGACAAGAAAAGCAAAAGACATTGCAGCCGGGTTTATAGGAGGAGCCACACAGGTACTTATAGGACAACCGGCAGATTTGGTAAAGATTCGACTCCAAACATCTTCTCAGTCTTCTTCTTTATCAATTATCAAGCAAGTGATCAAAAATGAGGGTTTATTGGCCTTCTATAAGGGAACATTACCTCCACTTTTTGGAGTTGGGGTATGTGTCTCGTTGCAATTCTATGGCTTTCATGAGATCAAGAGGCAGATTTTACAATATACTGGGAATAAAGAATTAAATCTTTGGCCCCAGACGTATTTAGCAGGGGCAGCCGCGGGTATAGTTAATTCTCCCGTAACTGCACCCATCGAACAATTACGTATATTGAGTCAATCCTCAACCGGTAAACTGACGTTGAGAGAGACGGTAAAGAAGGTGTACGGCCAAGAGGGGCTAGTTTCAGGCATATATCGTGGATTTGGAATAACGTTGTTGAGAGAGATACAGGCATATGGTGTTTGGTTTTTGACGTACGAAACCTTGATTCAAAAGATTATTGATTTACAACACTACAAGTCAAGAAATGATATAAGTACTCCAGAGCTCTTGATAAGTGGTGCTTTGGCAGGAAATGCCCTTTGGTTATCATCATACCCCATAGATGTCATCAAGTCGAATGTGCAAAGCGATGGTTTTGGTGCAGAGAGCAAATTCAACGGTAGTTCTCTCAAAGCTACAAAATACATTTGGCAATCTTTTGGTTTTAGAGGTTTCTGGAGAGGTATTGTTCCTTGTTTGTTGAGAGCTGTTCCCTGTAGCGCGGGAACTTTTGCTAGTGTTGAGTTGGCATTGAGGTTAATGGGATAGATGTACATGCGACGGTTGCAAGAGGGTTTTTGCAGCAATTGCAACAATGGACTCTACATCTTATGCTACGGTCTGAAAAGCTTACAATATTACAAATACACGTCTATCATCCTTTGAAAGAACCAGTTCTTTCTTTATGCAAGAAGCTGCTTTTCCGATGCAAGTCAGAATAGCTGGGTTTGTGTTGTACCTGTTGATGCTGAGGCGAAGGCTGAGGATCATCACTTGCCAGCGAACTGGGGTTGACAGTAGGCATCAAGTCTTGTACTGAGGCAACCGAGTTACTCCTTGTCAAAACCACAGGAACGCTGTCTTTATCAAGATTGAGGATTCTTTTAACTGACAACAACCCAATGGTGCAAACAATTAATATGCAACCGGCAGCAAAAAATACGAGACCTGGCTGTTTCAATTTGGCAATTGAAAATTTGTAGATAGACAAATATATCACAGGCGCTGCTAAGGCAAATAAATTCTTCACTAAAGCCATAGCGCCAAACAACTCTCCAATTTTCGATTCAGGATAAAATTTGACCACCGACGAATTGGCAGCAGGGCTCACTAGAGTGCCAAAGCTGGAAATTAAAACCAAAGAAAAGAAGGAACTAGTAGATCCTGCAAGGACATAGCCCATGAAAGCAATAACTTCGAAAACCAAGCCAAGCATCATCATGGAAAAATCAACCATGTCAAATTGTTTCTTGAAAACCTTGAATCCAAATTTCTTTTGGAAAACTCTATGGTTTAGAACTGGGGATAACCCAATCAAAACAATTGCTTTACTTGCACACGCAATTGCAAGAAAATGGCCAATGTCATTCTGATTCCATCCATATCTGTAAATACCAGAAAGTATGAAAATTTCAGCAAATGAAAGAGATAGGGAACTCATGACACATTCAATAAAGACCAATATCAACACTGCGCTTCTGTCTTTGCTTACTCTGTTTCTATTCTGAGGATTAACCATTTCTGCTGGCATCAACAAGAGATTCAAAGGCTTAAGAAAATTGATGCTTCTGAGGAATGTTTTATACCATGGTAAACCAGTTTCAGATTCAGCAGCCAGCAATTTCAGGGATACGGACATGGATCGTGACTTTTTCCTAGCCTTTTCCGACCTTGATTCAGGAAAGATGAAAATTGCAATCATCAAATCGATAAAGACAACCCCGATTTCAAACTTTAAAGGAAGAAAATCACCTTTTGCAATGCTGGTATTGGTATCGATGGCCGAAGCGGAAATCTTGGTGAACAACGATAAGATAGCGTTGCCCACCAACGGTCCAATACTTAATCCCAAAAACAAAGATGCAATGCTGATTCCAAGCGAATAGATCCGCTGGTGAGGCTCAACCACGTCTGAAATGTAGCAATTCACCAAGGTGATTAAAATCATAATCCCGCCACCGAGATTAGAAATAATCTCACACACAATCATCAAGGCAAACTTTAAGGAATCAAAATTGTACATGATTAGAAATTTGCTGGTTCTGCCAATGAAGAAGAACATAATCATCAACACAATGAACAATTTACGACCATATTGGTCCGACAAGGGAACCAAATTTCCCAGGGCAACCAACATAATGATGGCGGAGGAAATGTTGTATCCCAATTGCAAGTTTGACATCAACACCTGGGCTTCTCCTGGGTTGCAGGTCCCCCCACCCTGGGTCAAGTAGTTGCACGCTAATTTCAATGTCAACACCTGGCGTGTGGATTCACCACTGGCATTGGCAAATGCCAACAAAAACGTAATGACAGACACCATCATTACGCTGGGACGACGGAACCAATGTATGGTTTTGTTCAAAGTTCGTTGTTCTCGCAACCAAATCACATCCTCATCGTCAGCATCGTCGTCAACATCAACCAATGCTTTGTAGGCATCGTCAACGGCTGCTTCCAAATTGTACTCCGCAGAGGGAGGAATTGCCCGCCTCAGAGATTCGATGTCTCTCACCGGTAAGAGGGGGTCAATTTCCGATTGTGGAGAACTGCCAGCCATAGTAAACAACGGTCCAGTTCCTTCCACAAACGGTAACAGTAAGCGAGCAAGCCTAGTAAGCTAAACTGAATGTCTGCGGTCTCTAAAGGGTAGCGCTATTGGCTTCCACAACCTCGACAAACGGTCAACTCCTACAAAGCCACAGGGGTCTAAAAAAATACAAGAGGGTGAAAGGGTTTGTTTATATATGATGAGAAAAACAGCGGGTACGGCTTCAAAATTGCCATCCACAGTGCCGGATCCCAGGATGGAAATTTGAACCCGGACCATACTTTAGCCGTTGGTTAGCAACAAAGGGAGGCCAGCGCTAAACATAATAAAGTTTGGAACGGCACACCCCGACAAATTTGGCCACCAGGGGGGGCTTCCAGATGGGTTGTTGCTATCAGGAAGGGCTATTCCGAATGGGGAACTGGTGCACGTGATTAGGTTTTATGGGGTGCGCTCGCTACAATTATCCGTTTCCACATCATCAACCCACCACTTAGTCATCATTATCCCTATAGCCTCTAATGATAAATAAGGCAGCAAAAACGGCAATACCGGGCATTAGCTTGCGCCTTGTTGTCAGATATTTGTCGAAGAATGGAAATAATAAGCTGGACAATGTTGTTCTTGCTGATGCGCTAAACTTGTTGACTACAAAGGCAGTGCCATCAAAGCCGGACTCCCAACCTTATAAGCCCTCGTTGTTTGCCAATTTGACCAAGGGTCCAGCAGCAGAACAATTCGACCAGCAGGATGTATTCAAGATGCCCCAACAGAGTCTGACTGAAGTGTCAGATAAGTACATATCCAATCTATTGTTCGGAATTCAGTCTTCCAAGTTGATCAGTGCCAACGATATCAACTATGCTCGACTATATGATATGGATCGCAAGGAGTTGTCGCAGTTTATCAAGGGGATCAAAAACGAACTGTCTCTCTTTGGAATATTGGAGAGCTTTTACTACGCCAATAAGCTACTGTTGCCAGTATTAATAGACATTGTCCTCAACAAGTCGCTTGTCAATATAGCAAAGGCGCCCATAAATCTTATCGAACTCACCGAGAATCTGGATATGACGTTTTCAGAGTTGCAGTTGGTAAAATATCGCATCATCTTGTTGAAGAAGTTTTCAGATTTGCACATGCCATTGATGGTTATTAGGAATTTAAAGACCTACTTCAATGACACCTACTACCCATTGATAAGAGAAGGGAAATTGCCGTCATTTTTCGAGAGAATGGTGTGGAGGTTTACCTTTGAATACTTGAAGCAATATGATGAGGCCCACTACATAAAGGAACTTAACTGCTTGAGGTCGAGTTTTTTGATTTGGGAGTCATCCCTCGCCAATAGCGGCGAGATTGCCCAATGTATAGCACAAGCGCACGAACAATCCTTAAATCAGCTTCAGGCATTATTTTTAAATGTGGTTTCCTATGGTGAGATTCAGAATTTGATAAATGCTGAATTGGAAGTTTATGGACACTCAAAGTTCTTGTCACGGTTCAAGAAGCTCTCGTTCAAGTACAAGATCTACGACATGAACAAGGCTATCGAGGATGAATCCACGCGAAGACAAAATTATGCCCTCTTGAATGAACTAGACAACTTGATTGTTAACACCCATCTTAACAATTCTAGCCCGGGGTTGATCAGATTAGTGGAGGAGTTATCTTCTTTCCGATCAAAGTATATAAATGGTTTGTGTAACACTCAAGAGGGGGAAAATGACCTTCCCACGACGGAAGTACTGTTCAATAGGATATAGGGATGTTTAGATTTGGATATTTTATGGTAATGAAACGGATAAATGTACGGCAAAAAGTGGTTGCAGATTACGCTTCGGTTCTCCGGTATCGCTTAAGTTTTCCATTTTGGAAATTGGCTATAAATTGGTGGGGATTTGCAATAATTTTTCATGTCAAGCAACTCAGACTACCATCAACATGAAAGTGATTACTGATGAGCAGGTATTTGAGTACTTAAACAGTACAGTCACCAAGCAGACGCTTCTTGACAAGTTCCAGCCCGCTCTTTTGAAGGGGTTGGCCACTTACGCCCTCAATCCCGACAAGATTGTTCCCCCCAGAATTGCCCAGCCGTCCAATAACTCTGAATCGGACACTACCCATATCTATATGCCATGTATATCTCCCCAGGAAGTGGGCATAAAAGTGATTAGTGGAGGCCCGGGAAACAATTCCAAGGGGTTGGGATTCCAAGGATGTGTATTGATCATGGACAAGATTACGGGGCAGGTGGAGGCAATTTTGAACGCTAATACATTGACGGCGTTTCGAACGGCCCTCGCGTCTACATTGGGGCTAACCAGGGTTATCAACGTCGACGAGGAGATATTGCCCGAAGTGACGGTGTTTGGAGTGGGGTTACAGGCGTACTGGCATGTCAAGCTATGCCTAGCACTCTATGACGGCAAGATTACGACCGTCAATATCCTAAACCGTACCTTGAAAAACGCCCAGGCATTGGCAGCCAAATTGCGCGTCGAGTACCCACAAGTGCAATTCAACGGGTTCCTGTATTTGGCCAACGAGGACGATTTTGTGCCCCACATCAAGAATAGCTCAATTATTTTTGGGTGCACCCCTGCTACCACCCCCGTGATCAAGCAGCAATACTTGAATCACGACCCCACCCACCCCAAATTTATCTCCCTCATAGGCTCGTACAAGCCACACATGATCGAGTTGGATCTTGAACTCTGCAAACAGTTCAAGGCCAAGGGGATTTCAATCATCGTAGATTCCAAGGAGCACACCTTGCACGAGGCTGGAGAGTTGATCCAAGCAGGCTACAATCGCGACCAGTTGGTGGAGCTTGTGGAATTGTACCGCGGGAACGACCACGTCGTCACCGACCCCACCACCCACACCACGGTGCAAAAGATCGTCGGTCTTTCCATCATGGATTTGTCCATGGGCAAGTTGATCGCGCACAACATCGAACGCGCCCACAATATTGACAACTTTTAGTGCACAATACCAATCGCCAACAATGTCGCTAATTCATCGCCGTAGCTAATTCATTGATGCTCGTGTGCACGTTTGTAATTTTTTCTAAGGGTGTTGATCTTGTGTCACCAACCCACCTTCTCCATTCTTCCATCGTGGCGACGGATCTATAAATTAGACATCTTTTCTTATAGCCAGTTTTTTTATCGTTTCTTGTTCCTCACATCCGTTCCGTGATCATGGCCAAGGAAGATGAACCCCTTTTGGGAGGTGCAAGCTTGTCTTGCTACAACAAGAAGCGGGGCAATCAAAAGAAATACTTATCGTACTTGCTTAATGTGGTGACCATTTCCGTGATAGCCTATCTTTACTTCTTCCAGACTGTGTCTGAGCCCCCATCGCATGAGGCCGATGTAGACCCTTCCAAGAAGAAGAACATCATCTTTATGGTCACTGATGGAATGGGTCCCGCGTCTTTATCGTTGGCACGTTCGTTCAAGCAATTCAGAGATGATTTGCCTATCAACGACATCTTAACCATCGATAAGTATTTGATTGGTTCCTCCCGCACGCGTTCATCCAGCTCTTTGGTTACTGACTCTGCTGCCGGTGCTACTGCATTCTCGTGTGCTATGAAATCCTACAATGGTGCCATCGGGGTTACCCCTCAAAAGAATCCTTGCGGTACCATCTTGGAAGCATTAAAATTGCAAGGGTATCATACTGGGCTCGTGGTTACTACAAGAATCACCGACGCCACTCCTGCTGCATTCAGTTCCCACGTTGACTACCGTTTCCAGGAAGACTTGATAGCCCAACACCAATTAGGAGACTATCCCCTCGGGAGATCAGTCGACTTGATTTTGGGTGGGGGTAGATGTCACTTTTACCCTTCTTCTCAAAAGGGAGGCTGCCGTGCTGATAACAGAAACTTGATTGAAGAGGCGCAAAGAAACGGAACGTGGTCCTACGTTGGCAACAGAAAACAGTTTGATCAATTACAAGGTGGTAAAAACGTATCGTTGCCATTGTTGGGTTTGCTTGCGGACACTGATATCCCGTATGATATTGATCGGGATGAAAAGGAACACCCATCTTTGGCTGAGCAAGTTAAAGTTGCCTTGACAGCTTTAACTGAAGCAACTAAAGATTCTGAAAAGGGTTTCTTTTTGTTGATTGAAGGTTCAAGAATCGACCATGCCGGACATCACAATGACCCCGCAGCCCAGGTAAGAGAGGTTTTGGCATATGATAAAGCATTCCAAGAAGTTATCAAGTACATTGACCAATCTGAGGTTGACACAATCGCCATTTCCACCAGTGATCACGAAACTGGAGGGTTGGTAACCGCCAGACAGGTGTCCGAATCATATCCTGACTATTTATGGTATCCTGAGATTTTGCTTAACAGTCACCACTCAGGGGATTTCTTGGCTCATAAGATTTCCAGTTACAAACACAAGGGTGATGCAAAGAAGCTTAAAAACTTTATCAAAACAGAAATATTACAAAAGGATATGGGCATCTCAGATTATACAAAGGAAGAAGTATCAAGAATCAAGGATAAAGTATCTGATCCCGCAAATTTGCTTTATGTTTTGAATGACATCTTGTCAATTCGCTCGCAAACAGGCTGGACCACCCACGGCCACTCTGCGGTAGATGTCAACATTTACGCACACACAAACTCGGCGGCTCTCAAGAAAAAGTTGTTTTCACGCAAGGAGTACGATGGGTTAGCTGGAAACCACGAAAACATTGAAATTGGTGCATTTATGGAAGCAATCTCGGGCTCTGATTTGACCCAAGTAACTAAGTTGGTACGTGACACTACTCACTCCCCTCAATCTCCCCTTAAGGAATCGATAATGGACAGCTTCCATACCCATGCTCTTAGTAATTGAGCAATTATAGACTTGTTTAAGTACAATTATATACTTTCGAAATGTCACGGAGCTTGCAACCGGATTATTATTTTCTAGAGAAAAAAAGAAATTTATGCATGTATCAAAGTCGCAGGAGAACAGAAATCCGGTGGTATCCCGTCACGTGATGATGGCTCTTTTCCATGCATCCGCTGTCGAAAACTGTACAAGGGGCTTTCGAAGAAGCCGCTTGCTTAGCACAGTTTAAAACGAATTGCAATGGTCCGGATGCCACCTCTCACACGTAGGAGCACTTGAACTACTTATACAATGAGTATGAATTCCTTGTTTGGGGACCGGGGCACAAATCTGAATACCCGCGCGCTTTTCCAACTCTTGGTCTGAAATCGCCGTTCCGGGGGTCAAAACGTGACTTTGGCGGACTAAAACTAACCGGAACTTTGTTCTTTGCTCCCGTAATTGAGGATGCAGCATTATCCTAACTCGGAAAAGCGGGATCAAGCAGCTGCAAAATCATAAAAAGCAAGAACAGGAATATTCACAACACGGCTACTTGACCATGATACATAATTTCTCAGATCTCCGGATACTATTGTTTTCTGCGTCGACGTATTTAAGGAAGCAAGTTTCTCTCTTTTGTATTTACTCTCGTGTAACTCAGTTGCAAGCCAATTCAATCAGATTAATAAACATGTCGTCGCGAGATAATTCTTCTACTGATGTAGAGAGTCTTAAGCCGGAAGCTCCTCTTGAGTTCAGACCTGACTTGAATACAGACGCTCAATCAGAAATCTCCATACAAACCGGGGAGTCGTTAAGTAGTCCTAATGCCTTAAGAGTAACGAAAACCGAAACCAGAAAATCTTTAATAGATTTAGGTATCACATCACAGATTCCTCAACCAGATATCAATGCACCCCCAGTGGAAAACCCAATCTTTCCCGAAGAATATACTTTGGAAACCACTACTGGTTTGGTTCCAGTACAGACATTGCATTCCATAGGAAGAGCTAAGTCGGGGCCATCTCTAGAGCCAATGGAAGAAGAAGTTCTAGAAAAGCTTCAAGGTCTTGATCCTGAAATAGAATTTGTCACTTTTAAAGTAGGAGACACAGAAAACCCACACAATTGGCCAATGTGGATTAAATGGGCCTACACATTAATTATGCTGATTTTTGTCATTTGCGCTGCATATGGTTCGTCTTGTCTTTCAGGAGGTTTACCAACAATAAACGAAAAATTTGGAGTTTCCACAGAAGTTTCCACCTTAACAGTATCACTTATGGTTTTGGGATTCAGTGTTGGTCCCTTAATCTGGGCCCCATTATCAGAGCAAATTGGTAGAAGACCAGTTTATTTTATTTCCTTTGGATTGTATGTTATTTTCAATATCCCATGTGCTCTTTCTCCAAACATCGGTGGTTTGTTAGTTTGCAGATTCTTGTGTGGTGTTTTCTCATCATCCGCCTTGACTAACGTTGGGGCCAGTATCGTTGATATGCATAACGAGACAAGATCGTTGGCAATTGCATTTTTCTCTTTTGCACCATATTCTGGTCCAGTCTTTGGAGGTGTGGTTAATGGTTTCATTAGTGTCGGGACCGGAAGGTATGAATTAATGGTCTGGGTCAACATGGCATTCTGCGGGGTGATGTGGATTGTCGTTTCTTTAATTCCTGAGACATATGCTCCTGTTATTTTGAAAAAGAGGGCAAAGAAATTAAGAAAAGAAACCGGAAACATGAAAATCATGACTGAACAGGAGGCTACTCCATTGTCAATCAAAGAGTTGATAAATGATTGTCTTGTCAGACCATTGAAATTTGTTGTCACCGAACCAGTTCTTGACTTGGTTTGTGCATTCGTTGCTCTTATCTATTCGTTATTGTATGCATTTTTCTTTGCTTATCCCGTTATTTTCAATGAGCTTTACGGCTACAAAGATGACAAAATTGGATTAATGTTGATTCCAATCATCATTGGAGCTCTCTTGGCATTGACTACAACACCAATTATTGAAAAGTATTACACAGCACTTTGCAAGAGAAGAACACCAGAACCGGAAGATAGACTTTGGGGTGCCATGATCGGATCCCCATTTCCGTGTATTGCCCTTTTCATATTGGGAGCAACTTCATATAAGCATATCATTTGGGTTGGTCCCGCTTCTTCTGGTATTGCATTCGGATATGGAATGGTGTTGATTTATTATTCACTTAATAATTACATCATTGATACATATGCTAAATACGCTGCATCTGCATTAGCCACAAAAGTGTTTTTAAGAAGTGCAGGTGGGGCTGCTTTTCCTTTATTTGTGACCCAGATGTACCATGGCTTGGGTTTACAATGGGCCAGTTGGTTGTTGGCATTCGTTTCATTAGCCATGATTCTTATTCCATTTACATTTTACAAATATGGAAAATCTGTCAGAGCTAAGTTGTGTAAGGAAGATTACACTGTTTCACATTATTAGAACTTAATAGACTTTTACAAAGATTATAGACATTTTATTCATTTCAATAATATAAACTTTTAATTCGAAACAATGTTAACGCGTAGAAGAAGAATAGAACTCAAATTTATTCAGTGGAATATTCGGTGGGTATTTCTTTGATTTGTTCAGTAACCTCGTCCAAATCAATATTAGTAAGAGCTTTAATAAACACGCTGAAATCGGAATTTTCGTGATTTCCAGCTAATCCGTCTCTAACGTTTAATACCTTTTGGCGAAGGTAGTCTTGATTTGAAAAGCTGAAAAGTGGAACATCGACATAAGTGTGGTCATTCGAACCCCAATTTGCTTTTGCCCTGGATGATGTCAAGTTTGCAATAACATTTGAAATGTCTGTGTTTTCTCCATTTTGAGAGACATCTTTAATTCTTTGGACTTCATCGTCGGTGTAGTTTGTCAATCCTAAACCCTCTTCGATCACAACAGTTCTTACGAAGTTGGTTAATTCTTCATCGTTGTTTTTACCATCAAAATTGGCTAATTCTTCTGTTAAGTATTCTGCCGAGTGGGTAGCATTGAATAAAGCACCAAAATCTGATACTCCCTTGCTATTGAGATTTAAACCTCCCGTCTCGTGGTCAGAAGTAGAAACAACGATAGTATCAACATCAGTTTCCTTGACAAAGTCAAGGACAGTTTTGATAACATCATCAAATTCCAAAGTCTCAAGAACGTTTGCTTGGGCGTCATTAGCATGACCGGCATGGTCGATTCTAGAGCTTTCAATCATCAAAAAGAACCCTTGTTCTGAATCCTGGGTTGCCTGAGATAATGCGTTAAGAGCAACTTGTGTTTGCTCAACCAAAGAAGGATACTCATCATCATCTTGACGATCAATATAGTATGGATAGTTTTCTTCAGCAAACAATCCCAACAAGGGTAAAGTTGCGTTCTTTCCGCCATCTAAAGCATCAAAGGCTTCCCTGTTATCAACGTAGGTCCAAGTACCGTTTGCTTGGACTTCATCAATCAAGGATCTACCATCTGTACGACATCCTCCTTCATCATTTTCTGGGTAGAACCAACATTTACCTCCTCCTAAGATAAGATCGGGGACTCTGCCAAGTGGGTGGATTTCACCTACCATTTGCTCGGCAATGAGATCTTCGGAGCCCCTATTGAGAGCATGAGCAAACCATACAGAAGGAGTGGCATCAGTGACTTTTGTGGTAACAACAATACCTGTTTTGTATCCCTGTAAGTGAAGAGCTTCACCAATGGCACCAACGGGATTTCCATCTTGGTCAACACCAATTGCACCATTGTAAGTCTTTTGTCCTGTTGAAAGAGCAGTACCTGCTGCTGCTGAATCAGTAATCAAAGAACTGCCTGATCTAGTTCTTTGAGTACCAATCAAATAACGATCCACTTCCAATAAGTCATTGTAAGTCAAGTTGTCTCTGTATTGTCTATAAGTTCTGGCCCAAGAAAGGGAAGCAGTACCCATTCCATCAGAAACCAAAAAGATGATATTTTTCTTTGTATCCTTTTGGTTGTCAACAGGAGCGGCGTTAACAACCTCAGTATACAAGAATAAGTAAACAGCCAAAGCAAGGACTGTGATTCGAGAAATCCTTGGGAAAATAAATGACATATTGAAGTGTGGTTGCAATTGTTACTACTTTTTGCAGCTATTTTGTTGCTCATATAAATAATCCCAATTTCTGCGACAAAATACATTACCTTTATACTCAAAAAATACGTCGAGTTTCTTGGGCAAGAACTACTGGACGAACGTATTTTTGAAGGGTGAAACGCAATTGAATCAACACCCCTCCTCTCCAACTAGACTACGCAACAGTATAAGTTGCAAAGTTACTTTGAATATGCTTTTTTTCTTCGATCTTTGTTACTGTTCGCTTTCGAAGTCCCACGAGGATACCAAGAAATTTGCAAAAATCAAGAATATTCATAATTTCAGCCCGGGCATACCATAACCTCTGTCCAAATTTGAATTTAGGAACATGTAATTAGTCTGTTACGGTCAAAAATTGAATAAGGCAATTGTATTGTAAATAGCAAGGCCAAAGCTTTCTGAACTGTCGAAAACAATTTAGCATTGGACTCTATTTCTCTAAGTATACCAGTTCAACCAGTTCTAAGTTTATCTTTTGTAACCCAGTGGCCATTTTTTATGAATTTAAGAACTCTTGGTAAGGGTCTTATTGCTGCATAGCAAATTATTAACCTTTGAAGTAAGGCTACCTTCATTTCACAGAAATGAATTAAACTACTGCTTTGCCCTTTTTGAATAGGGGTAACCCCTACACATGGGTCCTTTAAACTGAAAGTTTTCTTTAATAGAGAATATAATTAATTTACAATTGTTCATCATGAGCTCTTGGCATCGGTATTGGTTGTGAAAAATCAATATAGGACCGAAAGGATGCAGCTTAACATTTCTACAAATCTAACGGAATAATGATATTTTCATTTGAACTTGAGGGATTAGGAATATTCATAAGCTTGTGTTAATATTCCGAGATAGAGATGTGTAGGCTGAGGATGCTTTGCTGCTTTTCAAAGTTTTCGGTGAACCTGAATTTTTTCAAAATTCTTGCGAAATCAAATTAAATGGGCGCTAAACTGTTCTTAACAACAATCATTCTTTCCCATTATTTGATCCAAGTAAAACATCCAGCTATCCTTTGCTCCGTAGTATCAGCTAGAGGGCAGCTAGTTTTATAATAATTAGGTAATGGTTCAAAATTCCACGTGACAACTCACATGACCTTTTCCTATATCGGAGAATCATATTCATTCCGATTTGTAACCTAAGTACGTACGTATTTGCTGTCAGTTTCAATTATTGTTTTCTTCTTGTTTAACATGATACCATGACGGAAAAGTACAAAGGATACTCGGCATTGAACTACTTTGCATTCAATTACGCCGGGTTTGCGTGTATTGCCATTGTGGTATTTGTCACTTCTACGCAGCCATTTTACATTAAAGAGGTTATTGGAGTGGGCAATCGCCAGGCTGATAACGGCAATGCCAGTAAAATTGGACATATAGTCGGTAATCTAGGGTTTGCTGATGAGTTGGTTGCAATGTTATCGGCACCATTTGTAGGGGCACTCAATGACAAATTGAATACAATGGGATATAGCGGTTCCAGAATTATTCAAAGCACCAGTTTCTTGTTGATTGCCCTCGCGTTGCTTGGGTATGGAGCATTGAGTTTCCATTTAATTCCAGAAGTATTCTTTTTTAGATGTATTTTTGCGTTGGGGGTAACAGGATGTATGGGAATGGTTACAGTGTTGTTGAATGAATTAGGGCATTCAGATTTTACATATCGAAAATTGGAGTTTTGGAAACCGCAAGTTCAATATGACCCATTATTCACGTCGGAACAAACATCAAAGAGAAATGGAAAGTTTTCAGCGCTTGTGGGGGTTAGCACAGGCTTGGGAGCAATATTTGCTGTGTCATTCTTTGTCACATTGCCTGTCAAGTTGACCGACAAGTTTCCCGATTTGGGATTCAAAGGTGGCCTTAAGGATGCCTATTTGTTGGTGATGGTATTTGCCATTGTTTCATTTGCAGTTTTGAAAACTTTTCTATACAAAACAGAAGGAGTTGAGGTGGATAGAGATGAACAAGTAAATCCTACTAGAAACTATGTACAGTTGTTAAAGGAAGGGTTGCAGTATTCAAAGGGCAACAGGCAAGTGCAATTGGCATTTCTTGGGGGTTTCGTAGCTAGATCTACTACGGTGGCAACCACGGCCTTTATTCCCCTCATGGTCTACGACTGGTACTATAATACAGGCGAGTGTAATTCTGGCGATAGCAGAGCAGGAAAGATGAGTTGCTACGAAGGGTACATTTTTTCGGCCATACTAACCGGGGTTGCTCAGACAGTAGCTTTGGTTTCGGCACCAGGCTGGGGCTTAATAGTGGACGCGAAACGAGTTGGGAAATTTGCTACATTGGCAATCGCTGCCTTGTGTGGGGTGATAGGGAATCTTGGTCTTTGTTTGAGTGGGAAACATTTGGACCACTACTATCCTAAAACATTTATTTGTTTCTTCACCGTGAGTATTATTGGGGTGTCGCAGATTGGGCTAATCATTAGTAGCATGAGTATCTTGAGTGGAATGTCCGACGTACACAAGATTATGGGTTCATTGAGTGGACTCTACAGTTTTTGTGGCGGCACTGGTATCATGTTTATTACCCTCTTGGGAGGACATTTGAGCGACCACTGGATACTCGGGCCTTTTTTTATATTGGGAGCGTTTGATTTGGTATTGATGCTCGCGACATTTCCCTACGCAAGAAAACACCAGCACCAACAGATTCAAGTAGGTAATGACGATATCAGCAACATCGACGAAGACGAGGGAACGTTAATAGCATGATAATGAATATTGGTCGTGATAATAGGCCGACACATCCGGACGTTGAACTTGTAGTTGGGTGCAAATCTGACTAATAGTCAGGTTTTGTCGCAAGGTCGTGAATGCGATTTGACAAAAGGTGCACTGAAAAAAATTCCACAGTAATAACACTTGCTAGAGGACCACCAACAACCACAAATGATAGAGGTGCTAATAACGTTAGTACCTTCTCTATGTTGGCTCCTTTACCGAGTATGTTGTATATTGCGCACCCCCGTGGAAAAGCTCATAGAAGACCTCAATATTGAGATCCCTCACACTCCGAACATTTGCATTGACTCCATCAGCGAGACCTCCATTGTCATTCATTGGGATATCGAAGTCAAATTCGATGAAAACTTGTATTATGTGTTGGTGATAAACGAGCAGGAGGCGGCGACGTTGACGTCCACCTCGTGCAAGTTAAATAACTTGTCGCCAAAGCAGATTTATCTGGTGCAAATCATTGCCATAAACTCCATAACCAATTTCCGGTCCATGTCCAAACCAATTTTTGTCCAGACCTACAATAAGGGAGATCCAGATTTGGCATTCATCAGCGATGACAAGTGCGAAGTTGCAGCAGAGAAGAAGTTGGACACGGCGGTCACCTCCATTGATGAATCCCTTGAGAGTATAACCTTAGACCAAATCCAAACCATCCAAAGTGCCGATCTTCTTAACAATTATTTAATAAAGTTTCAAAACGAATTGGTTAAGATGAATTCCGAGTACAAGAACTATCAAAATAACGCATCCAAGGAGCATGAAAGCTTGCAGGCGGAGTTGAGATTTTACAAACAAGAACTTGAAGAAGAAACCGACAGCAAGGTGAAAAAGGATCATGACGTCAAGTCGTTGGAGAGATCCCGAGACAAACTTGCATTTCAGAAGTCGAAATTGATAGGCCAACTCAACACCATTAAAAACACTCTAGCTATGTTTAACGCCAAGACCAAGGAAAATGACATAAAAATCAAAAAATTACAAGAACGAAACAATCAAGCTTTTAACAATGAACAGCAAGAGGTGCAAAAAATTAAGGACAACATCGAGGTTGTTCGCAAGGAAATTCTGGATATCAAACAGGAAAATGACAAGATCGATGATAGTTTGAGAAATATTGCTTCGGAAAAGAAGGAATTGGTGAATTTGTTGAATCAAATCAAGCCATTAATAGAAATATTCAACCAAACAAGTACATACACTCCTCCGAGCAATGAAGCATCGTCCCCTGGTTCAGCAACTCTCAACCCTACCGCCACATGTAGTTCAAACTCTCCGCCCAGCACAACAGCATCATTGGCAGCCGTTGGAGGAGGAGTGTTTAATAAGGATGGATCCATTACACGGCCTGCTTTTGAAGCACTTGTAAAAATATTTCAAATTATGCCATCATGGCAAGACGAAATCATGAATGAAATAAACCAATACCAAGAGTACGAACAGAGATGGAAAGATGCATTTAAAGCGGAAATCAAAAAGTACGTTTCTATTCACCAATCGTTAGAGATTGCAAGATTGAACAGAGACAAAGATTACCAGGCAGTAAAGTTGTCGGAATACCAGGCTTCCATTGAATTTGGAGGATTTGGGAATGCATTGCCCAAGGCAAAGTATTCTGCAGGAGGTAAGAGGGACATATCTCCCTCCATAGACGAACAACAGCTCTACAAGACCAATGGCAAGGGTGCGGGATATTTTAATCACTACAGCCAAGTGTATACTCATGATGACGGCGATGGTTTAGAACGACCTTCACCATCGACGTTGCCGCAAATTTCAGTCACTCAACTGAACCATGGTGCAGTACAGGAACCTGCTCAACAACTACAGGGAGGACAAATGATAGCGAGCGAGTTGATGCCCATGCAACAGCAGGCACAACAGCAGCTTCAATTTCAAGGTCAATCACAAACGAGTGATCAACCCCAACCATATGTTAGTTTGGAACAGATTAACGCCCAGCAGATTGGCAATTTGGATCTAACAAGCTCATTGGTGGACCATCAGTTGTTTTCCAACAGCTCTACCTTGAATCGCAATTTGCTTAATTTAGATACCAATTTGGCTCCCCCCGCGCCTATGGTTGCCACTAATTCTGGCTCATTTACCAGCAGCACTAGCGGCCAATTGCAGGGATTTCCGTACGACGACCAGGTTTACACCACAAGCATCAACTCCCCCATGCCCAATCATACCCAGAACTTGCTAGCTTATGGAGATTACAATTCGTTATTGTACAACTACAATTCGCCTACGCTACCAAAGAGCGGGTTGAACGAAATGTGGAATCCGCAGCCAACGACCATGGTATCCGGGGTTGGCAATAGTAGCATGGGCGGAGGCGACAACTTGGGCATGAATGACTTGTTTTCCGCCAGCGTCTCGAGCTTGACCAAGCCCGATATGCTCCCCAAGAACAACGGGCAGGCGTTTTTGATGTCGCCCACGGCGTCATCCAAACTCTGGTTAGAGGAAGGGGGACAAGCACTCCAGCCACAGTCCAGTGGAGACTTGAACGGTCATACGCGCACGGTGTCCAACAATAGTCAGATCTGGAGAAATGATGTTACCACGGGTCACACCTTCAATTTGCCTACAATGGGAGAGAGTTTCCAACCGTTCGGCAACACCAACCTAAATATCAACATGTCCACGTCGTTGACTGGCAACAATGCCCCGGGGGGAAGCCAGTACAACTTTGGGGCCAATCTCCAGGTGCATCAGCAGCCACCCCCGCCACAACAGGCGGGTTCTCCCCCACATCACGAGGAGGAGCACTAGGGAAATTTTCGGTTATAGGAGGGCCAAAAAAACCATTGTTGGTCGCTTGTGGTCGGTTTGGGCAATTTGGGGGGGTTTTTGGGTGTCGTTCCCGCACCAATACCCCCCCAAACAAATTCAATGACGATTTTCTAGCGACAAATGTGAGTAATCATTCTTGCGTTGGAATAGGAGTAGTGGCTGGGGCAGCGATTAGTCATGCATTTTTAGAAGTATAGGGTGTGCTGGTATACGGTGTAAGGTATTGTATACGGTATTGTATACGGTATTGTATACGGTATTGTATAGTAAAATATGACAGCGGCCCTGCCGTCCATAGCAGGTTGACGCACAGGTAATTGCGTGCGACATAAATAGCTCGGAAAAACTGGCGGCCTTGTTCCGCGAGCACCAAACAGGCAATCCCCCCGAGGGGATATGGACCCAGCAAGAGGACGTGCGGTGGGGAGACCACCACGCAGGGGCGCGCGCGTTTGGGGTTTGAATTGTCGTCACCCTGGGCATGTTTGTGGCCCCGGTGGCGTTCGTTCGCTGGCCATTCAAAGTCCCGGTACCACTACCAGAAACCAGACGGCGTTTGACCATTTTTGGCCCGCCGGGATATTTTTTAGGCGCCTGCGGGTTCGATCGCCATCCACAACCCAAACGGGAACAAGAATGCCTCATAGATGCTGCACAAAATTTTTGGAAAAAGAAAAGAAGCGATGCACCCTTAGTAATTGAAAATGTATGGAAACTATATGGCAGGTAGCGGGCCCGTTTGTAGCATTGTGTGCCCTCGCTCATCACTATTTATCGCGGGCGATTTCTAGCTCTTTTCTGCACTGTAAATTTGCGAGTGACTAATTTGTGATTGAGTGACTTGCGCTTGCTGGTGCCACCATCGTCGACAACATCCATCGCAGTAACTGCAGCATGACCACCGATAAGGAGGAGGTGTGCGAGACCCACAATGAGTTCCGTAGCGACACCTTTACCGTGCCCACCCCAGAGATGATGGAGGAGGGGTTCATGAATAGCACCTTTGGCGACTCGGTGTACCAGGAGGACGAGGCCACCTTGAAGTTGGAGGCCAAGATGCGCCGCCTCACGGGCAAGCCCGCCGCCTTGTTTTGCACCAGCGGCACCTTGTCCAACCAGATTGGGTTGCGGGCCAACTTGTACCAACCCCCCTATAGCATCTTGTGCGACCATCGTGCCCACGTATTTTTGCATGAAGCCGGGGGGTTGGCGACCCTCTCGCAAGCCATGGTGCATCCCGTGGTTCCCGCCAATGGCGACTATTTGACGTTTGAGGATGTGGTTGCCAATGTCACCTGGGACGACGGCGACATCCACGCCGCGCCCACCAAGGTGATTGCGTTGGAAAACACCTTGCACGGGGTGATTATGCCCATTGACGAGATTGCCAAGATCAGCGCCTTCTGCCGCGAGCATGGCATCAAGTTGCATTTGGACGGGGCCCGGTTGTGGAACGCATCGGTGGAGACGGGCATCACCATTGAGCACTACTGCTCCTACTTTGACAGCGTGTCGTTGTGCTTGTCCAAGGGGTTGGGGGCACCCATGGGGTCGGTGTTGGTTGGAGACGAGGCGTTTATCCGCAAGGCCAACCACTTTAAGAAGCAGAATGGTGGGGGGATACGGCAGGCGGGGATCATGGCGGTGATGGCCAGCCACGCCATTGACTACAATTGGCCCAAGTTGAAGGTGTCGCACGCGTTTGCCAAGCAGGTTGGCGACTTTTGCCACCTCCACGGTATTGCCCTCGAGTCGCCGGTGGACACCAACTTTGTGTTTCTCGACTTGAAGGCCAACGGCATGGACGATGCCCATCTCATTGACGTTGCCAAAAACAAGTACAATCTCAAGTTGATGGGGGGCCGCATTGCATTTCACTTTCAGCAGAGCCAGCTGAGCGTGGACAAGGTGAAGGAGTGCATCTTGGAGTGCTACCAGTACAACCAGGCTCACCCGTACACCCCCGACGCCAAGAACAACAAGAAGATGTACAATTTTGATGCCATCAAGTCCAGGCTGACGGCATCCCCCGTGTAGTGCCCGCCCCCTTGCAACGACTTTACGACTACTTAATACCTTTGATACACATGGAACACATGGAACCGTCCCCACCATTGCCACCGTAGTCCGGAGTGGGCGCTTGCAACTCCGGCCGTGCACACAGCCGCACGTGACACGCGCACGCGGCACCCGCAGGGGCATGCCGCCTGCATATACGCCGATGAGGTTGGGCCAAAAAGAAATGTCGTCACCACCCGGCTGCACGTGGCGATGTTTACCCGTAGATTCAGGCAGAGTTGACCACGATCGCCATCAATTTGTTGCATCACCGCCTTTTCCTCGCCTCCACTGCCGGTGGCGTTTCTCGTTGTTGCTGCTGTCGACAATTCATCTGAGCGTTGGCCGACTCCGCGTGGTGTTGGTGTTGCCTAATCCGGACGCAACTCCGAAGACTGCACGACATTGTTTGTTGGGCTCCACTCCGTCGGCTGCTGCCCCACTACCTTGCCGTCCAACATGGCTGACCAGCTGACGAACCTCGCGACATCGATGTCGCGCGACGACGACAGGGTGTTGGTGGACGACGATGACGCCTACGTCGGCTACTCGTCGTCGTCGTCGTCGTCGTCGGCAGCCACGTCTCCCACCTTGTTGCGAAGCGATTCCACCACCTCGGTGTCCTTCATCGACTTGTCCAAGTTGATCTTTGCCAATGACTTTGACTTTGGCTTGAACATCGACTCGGTGAGCGAAAACACCAAGAAGACGTTGAACAGCATGAAGAAGAAGACCAAGGAGCGGTTGACCAAGTACAACAACAGAAACATCGAGTTCATCAAGCTCCAAGAGGCCCTCATTCACCGCTTGTCCAAGTTCGACCAGAGGATACACCGCAATCTCCAGAGCTCGTCCACGGAAAAGTTGTTCTACGCCTTGGCCGTGTTTGTGATTGCCGCCTCCGGGTTCGTCATTGGCAAGTACCCCACCTATTTCCCCCATTTCCACACCGCCATCTTTGCCGTGCTCATGCCCATCAGGTTCTATTCCTACTTCAAGCAGTCGTTCCAGTACTACTTGGCCGACTTGTGCTACTACGTCAATGTGCTACTCATGCTATTTATTTGGGTGTTTCCCCAATCGCCCCATTTGTTCGTGTCGGTGTTCTCATTGTCGTTGGGCACGTTGTCGTGGGCGGTGATCACTTGGAGAAACTCGTTGGTGCTTCACTCGATCGAAAAGACAACGTCGTCTTTTATCCATGTGATGCCCCCGGTCACCATGTTTGTCATGGTGCACGAACTTCCCACCGAGCATTTGAATGCCAGATACCCCGGGATTGCTGCCATCAACCAGTGGAACTTCATCTCCAGCATCTTGATCACGTCGATGTATTATACCATATGGCAGGTTTCGTACCACTACTTTATTTCCATCCGCAAGAAGGACCAAATTGAAAAGGGCAAGGCGACCTCTTTTTCATACTTGCGGAAAAAGAACAAGAGCACACCCTTGGGCAAGTTTGTCAACGGGCTTCCATACTTGTGGTTGCAAACGTTGGCATTCACGTTGATCCAATTCTTTTACCAGCTCTTGGCCATGGTGTTGTGTCCGGTATGGTTCAAGTACAAGCACGCATGCGGGGCATTTGTCACGTTTATATTTATTTGGGCCAGCTACAACGGGGCCACCTACTACGTGGATGTGTTTGGCAAACGGCTCGAGAAGGAGGTGGACCGGTTGAAGAAGGAGGTGGTCAATTTGCAGCAGGAGAACGAGAAATTGCAGTTTTCGCCTGTGGACAGGCCTCAGAACCCTGCTGACGACGTTGTTCCCATGGACAACCAGCTAGACGGAACCGCCAACCACCCCGACAACGGTGGTTTGGACGCCCATGGACGTGCTTGACGACGGACAATCCATGAGTTTAATTCTAGGCGCCAATTGGCCGTTTCGGCCTCCGCCGCCCGCCCTTGTATGTAAATTATTTATCTCAATACCCATAGACTTGTAGAACAAAAATGTAGCGACGGAATTTGCAGCTAAAAATCGGGCAACAATGTCACGTGCCGGGGGTGTGTGTGTGGGGTCCGGGTAAGCGCAGGAAATTTTTCATAGTGAAAACCAATATCAACGCAACCAACCCCAGAAACTCCTCCGCAACCACCAGCTTCGACAGCATGATCAGGACCACCCTCGTTCCCGTGTCGTGCGTGAATATAGCAAGAAGGGGGATAGCATTCAGCTCTCGAATCTTGCAAGGATCGATCCCTGAACACGAACACGCCAACCCCAAGATCACCAAACATGCCGAGTTCTTGAGCAAGTACTACACCCCCGAGATCTTGAAAAGCATCGAAATCACCGAGTCGTTGGTGGAGCCCCAGGACTACTTGAACTTGAAGCTCGGCGGCCGCGCAGCGTGGTCCAAAGTTGCGCCCTCGGACGAAAACTCTGACTGCTCGAGAACGGACCCCAGATGGGACGAGCCAATACTATACCCCAACCAGGGACTTGGCAAGACGCCGTACCCGGAGATCCCCGAGACGTACTCGCCGGACCGCGACGACTTGCACATCCGGTTCGAGAACGCCCCCTTGGCCCCCCACAACACCAACAACAGGGGCCACGAGACCGGGATCAAGACCCCCGGCGAAATCGCCCGCGAGTTGGCCAAGGTCACCGACTTGGACGCCAGCTACATCCGCCGCTTGTACATACGTCCCATAGTGATGAAGAGGGTGTCGTTGAAGACGGCCAAGGGCAACATCCCCAACTTTTTTGTGTTGACGGTGGCTGGCGACAGAAACGGAACCGTTGGACTTGGGATTGGTAAATCGCGTGATGGAATAAGGACGGCTGCCGCCAAGGCCCACTGGAAGGCGGTGAAGAACTTGGCGCCCATCCCCCGCTACGACAGCAGAACCATCTTGGGAGACTTTCAGTACAAGTTCCACTCCGTCAAGTTGGACATCAAGTCGGCGCCCGCCGGGTTTGGCCTCCGGGTCAACCGCAACATCTTTGAGATCTGCCAGGCTGCTGGGATCAAGGACTTGAAGGGAAAGGTGTACCAGTCGCGCAACCCCCTCTTGGTGGCCCAGGGTTTTGTCGAGGCCTTGACCAAGCAGAGAACCATTGAAGATTTGGCCTCCAGCAGAGGAAAACGCATTGTCGACTTACGGAAGGTCTACTACTCGCAATAGCGGCCGTGCCCGGGCCCGGCCCCCGTATATATCTCGTTTGTACATAGCATTTGCATCAAGGGCCTGTAGGCGGAGGAGGGCCTGGTCGTGTCCCGGTGCCAACTCCATCTTGCCACAATGGCAGTCAGTGGGAGCCGGCAACACCACCGGCACCATCTACTCGTTCTAGAACCGTCTATAGCTATTAATAGCACAGGGCGTGTCTGCATCCGGTTCTGTCCGCAAGAGCTGCCAAAACCACCCGCAAGGACCCGCATCGCCGCTATCCATTTGCCCACTCTCTGGCTACACCTGAACCATGGTGGTTGACACCACGTACTACGAGCTTCTTGGCATCGAGACCTCCGCCACGGCGTTGGAGATCAAGAAGGCCTACCGCAAGGCCGCCATCCGCTTGCACCCCGACAAGAACCCCGACGACCCCGACGCCGCGGCCCGGTTCCAGGAGGTGGGGGAAGCATACCAAGTGTTGAGCGACGACACCCTCCGGGCCAAATACGACAAGTATGGCAAGCAGGAGTCGATTCCCACCGAGGGGTTCGAGGACCCGTCCGAGTTCTTCTCCATGATCTTTGGCGGAGAGGCGTTCCGGGACTGGATCGGCGAATTGTCGTTGCTCCAAGAGTTGTCGAAATCAGCAGAGTTGTCGGGATACGGCGACGACGCCGACAACAAGGACGACAAGAAGGACGACAAGAAGGACGACAACGACGACGGCACCACCGATAACACGGAGACAACGACCACGCCTGGAAGCACGGCACACGCAAGCAACGACATTCATGACGACGACGCCCACGACCACAAACACCACCACTCTGCAACCAAGGAGTCCATGGGCCCCCTCTTGTTGCAGCACGGTGGTGCCGCTACCGGTCAACAGTTGACAGAAAAAGAACGAGAGGAATTACGAAGAAAGGAAGAGTTGAAGAAGTTCGAGGAGGAGTGTCGGGTCAAAAAGATTGAAACCAGAAAGGAGTTGGCCAAAAAGTTGGTGGATAAGTTGTCCTTGTTCACGGAGACGGACATGAAGGAGGATGTGGTACAATCGTTCAAGGCCAAAATAGGCTACGAGGCCGAGTCACTCAAGATGGAGAGCTTTGGGCTCGAGATCTTGCACACCATTGGGGCCATCTACAAGCGCAAGTCGCTGATCTTTTTGAAGAACCAGACGTTCTTTGGCTGGGGCGGGTTGTGGTCGTCGCTCAAGGAGAAGGGAAACATGGTGGTGGACACATATAACGCGGTATCATCAGCGTTGGACGCCAATCGCACCATGGAGGAGTACGCCAAGATGCAACAGGACAACGAGTACCACGAGAAATTGCAAGAGGAGGAAGAGGCCAAGAAGAAGGCGGACCAGGAGCGCACCAAACTCGAGGAGGAGTTGGAGCGTGTCAAACAGGAGCAGGACGAACAAAAGGCCAACCACACACAAGCAGGCTCTCTGAAAGAAGCAGACAGCAAACAGGCCATCCCCGAGAAACACACCCCCGAGGAGTTGGCGGACATGGAGAAGTACTTGATGGGCAAGGTGTTGGCGGCTGCGTGGTCGGGGTCCAAGTTTGAGATCCAAGGAACGGTGCGAGCAGTGTGCGACAGTGTGTTGGACGATGGCGACGTGGCCATCGAGACCCGGGTGGCCCGGGCCAAGGCGTTGCGGTTGATTGCCGAAGTGTTCATATCGGTGACACGCACAGAAGCCGAGGACGAGGAGGCACGGGTATTTGAAGAGTTGGTGGCTGAAGCCAGCAAGAAGCGAGAAAAGAAGAAGAAGACCGCTGCCAGCGACGGTGAAGACAAGACCAGCAAATGAGACGACCCGGTGTCGACGCTCGACCGATCAGTCAATCATGGTGTCTGATTGCACCCCCGTATGTCCAGTATGACGTTACAGTTTGTAGTTGATGAGGTATTGCGTTATCTAGTTGTTGCATTACGAATCATCCCTCCGGCACCACTACGTCATATTTCCAATATACCCATACACTACATTATCGCAATCACGCCATTCGAGGGTAACAATGCTCAATCGTGGGGACCACCCCCATTTTTCGCAACCACAACCCCCCAACTTTTCCCTGGTGCCGCAGGAACCAGTGCCAAAAGAGGAACCGTAGTTTTTTCAGGGCATCGCATCCCCACAATTTCTGTTCACCGTCTCTGTATTGAACAAACGCTGGCACCATGACAGAAGCCTTGATTAGTTCTATCCAATGTAAGTCGCACGCCCGCGACCCGTGTACCAACTCCAACTACTGGCTGTTCACTGTCAACCACACAATGTTGGACTTGCAAGTGTCGTTTGAAGAAAAGGCCATCACTGGGTGCGTCGACTTCTCATTGACCAAGAACGAACACACCGACACCGTTATCCTTGACACCTCTGCATTGGACATTCTTCTGGTGAACGTAGATGGTCAGCCGGCCGCGTACGAGTTGAAGGCGCCTGTTCCTACCTTTGGTTCCCCATTGCACGTCCAGGTTGGTGACAAGGACAAAGTGCAAGTGGAAGTCACCTTCAAAACCACCGACAACTGCACGGCAATTCAGTTCATTGAAGGAGACACGGGGCCGTTTATCTTCTCCCAGTGCCAGGCCATCCATGCCCGGAGCTTGTTCCCCTGCTTCGACACTCCTGCTGTGAAGTCGCCCTACCTGTTCTCAGCCAAGTCACCCATGGTGTGCACAATGTCGGGAAGACCCCAGAGCAGTTCTCAGGAAAACACATACTACTTTGACCAGCCCATCCCCATCCCCTCCTACTTGGTGTCGATCACGTCAGGGAACCTCAAGAAGGCCCCAATTGGCCCCCGTTCCGATGTCTATTGTGAAGAACCCAACTTGCGCGCTTGTCAGTGGGAGTTTGAGAAGGATATGGAGCATTTCATCCAAATTGCCGAGGAATTGGTGTTTGAATACGAATGGCTGAGGTTCGACTCTCTTGTGTTGCCTTCGTCGTTCCCCTACGGGGGCATGGAGATACCGAATATGACCCAATTGACCCCCACTTTGATCAGCAAGGATCGGACCCAGGTCAAGGTGATGGCCCACGAATTGTCCCACTCATGGTCGGGCAATTTGGTCACCAACTGCTCGTGGGAACACTTCTGGTTGAACGAAGGGTGGACGGTGTACTTGGAGCGGAGAATAATCGGTGCTATTGCGGCAGCTGGAGCCCGCACCGAAGGAAGAAAGGACCCTGAGTTGTACGGAGAGCAAGTGCGGCATTTCAACATGATCATTGGCTGGAATGGCTTGGTGGACTCGATCAATTCCATGCCTGCCAAGTTCACCTCCTTGGTATGGGACTTGGACCACGCCGATCCCGACGATGCATTCTCACGGGTCCCCTACGAGAAGGGTTTCACGTTCTTGTTCCACCTCGAGACCACCTTGGGCGGAGTCAAAGAGTTTGATCCCTTCATCAAGCATTACTTTAAGCAGTTCCGGTACCAGTCATTGAATACGGGACAGTTTGTCAAGGCATTGTATGACTTTTACACTCCCTTGGGCAAGAAGCCAGTATTGGACTCGGTAGACTGGCACAAATGGTTATTTGCCCCAGGTTTGCCGCAGGATCCTGCCTACGACACCACCTTAGCGGACCAGGTATACTCTTACGCCGACAAATGGGTTCAGTTTATGCAGAATGTCTCTGTTGGAGAACCTATTCCGTTTTCCGAGGAAGACGTCGCTGACTTTGAAGGCGAGCAGGAGATGCTTTTGTTGGAGACGTTGACAGAGAGGTTTGGCGACATGGCCGTATCCGCCGAGGTGGTGCGCCAGTTGCCCAATGTGTTTCCCAAATACGCCGCCAGCGCCAACGGGGAAATCGTGTCTCGATGGAACGAGTTGCTCATTCGCTTTGGCCAGTACTCGCTGTCGGATGCTTTGGTGCAATCTTTTGCAGCATGGTTGGGCTCGGTGGGCCGCATGAAGTACGTGAGACCAGGCTACAAGTTACTAGTGACCGGGGTGAGCCACCAGTATGCGGTGGATACATTTGATCGGTTCAGTGCTCGCTACCATCCCATTTGTAGGGCCATGGTTGAGAAGGACCTTGGCTTAGTGTAGTTGGAATGCACTGTGGTTCGAGCCACAGTTTATAGTGGTGTTGCGGCATCAAAACGGACATCTGACGATCCAAGAAGCATTGGAAGGACTCGATCTCTTTCTTCAATAGTGTCTAGTTAGTGTATTGGCTTCGCTACATACTCAATTGTGATTGTCGCCAGCATCATCGTAAGTTTGGATGTCTTTGGTAGCACCATCGATAACTCGCATAGTCTACACTTTGATCCTCGCGGTGGACAGTTGCAAAGCACTCCGTTTGGATCCCCACGAGCACCTCAGTTTGGGTCCCATCTCGCACCTTGCAATCGCACTTGATACTGATAGAACTGACACGACAATATCCAATTCGACCCGGTCAAGCTTGGATCGACACTGATTCATTTTTTACCAGCTTTGGATCTCCATTGACAAACATCACAACAGTTTTGATCGCTCACCCCCAAATCACGCTCGACAACGTTTGATCCCATCGTTTGATCCCATCTTTTGATCCGTGAACTTCTTTGCTCGTTTACTACCCCCTTTTTTTTATAGCACCAGTTCTTTAACTACATCGTTGATAAGACCACCACCCAAAAACTACACCCCACGGTATGGAGTACGTGACCCACCTTCCCAAGGACGACCCGTCCCGGGCAACAGAGTCCAAATATGGACTTCTGTACACCTACCCTGTCAAATACTACGACTTTCACGTGTACTACTACGCCCGGAGCCCCCTGTCACTTCAGGAGGCCACCGCCCTCAGAACCAGGTTGGTGGAGGAATTTGCCCATGAAGCTGCCGATGGGGCCATTTTGGTCAAGAAATTGCCCAATGACACCGTCATTGGACCCCACACCACCCAGTTCTGGGAGGTGGACGTCCAGAAACCGGAGGTGTTTGTCAAGGTGCTCAGCTGGTTCCAATTGCACCACGGTAACTTGTCGGTGTTGATCCATCCCCAGACGGGAGACGATCTCCAGGACCACACTTCGAGAGCCCTCTGGCTCGGAGACAAAGTGCCATTGCTCGTGGAGGTGTTTGACAACGACTTTGGAGGTATTCCTGAGTTTGGGGTTCGCGGGGGCAAGCGCATTGCACCCGAGGACTACGACAACCACGTCACCGTGGTGTAGTAGAACAGTGGTAATAATTAAGCATACATCTATCGATATAACATACATACATGAATGGATCAGAACTTGACCTCCTTTTTGAACTTATCTAACCGCTTTTGATGGTCCTGGATAAACTTGATCACCTTGCGCCTGTTCTCACGCAATATGTCGTTGCTAGTGACGTCGATGCCGTCCAACTTCATCAACTCCTTCAACAACATCTCTTCAAAGTAGTTGTACTTGAACTCGACGTCGGCTGGTTTCAAGCTCTTGTAGTTCTCGATATATTTGTCAATCTCGGGCACATACTCCGACTCCACAAAGTCCAAAATCGACTGGATCTCCTTGTTGGCGCGCTGGGCCCGGCTGAGCTTCTTCTTGCCCTTCTTCTTGCCCTTTTTCACGGGGGCCGGGCCGGGGGCCACAAGACGCCCAAGCACAACCACGGTGGTGATGGCCACCAATGTCAACGACACGGTGATGGGCGTCACCCGCAAGTGGCGGAAGTCGCTCACCACCTCGTCGGCGGTGATGGACTGGACATATTCGAGATGGGGCCGGAGTTCCTCCACCTGGGCAGCAACCTTGTCTTGCACCGCCAGCAAGCACTGGTGCACCTGTTGGCACGAGGGAAGCTTGGCTCTCAATTCTTGGAGGTGTGACGTCACCTGGTCCATGATGTCGTCAATGTCGTATGCGGATGGTCACGACTTTCACAATGGGGTCGAGATGGCGGAACCACACTTGCTGTTGTTTTGTTTTTCTCGTTGTGTTCTGGTTCTTGTCGAAAACGACATTGAAAAAACATATGCATGGCGAGAGCCGCATGTTACCCGATTAGGAAGTCTAGATGAAGAGCTCGCCGCTCACCACACGACTGGGCCGCAACTCTCCCACTTCCTGGGGCTTGGTATGTTTGTTGATGGGCGGCGGTTTCCGTTTGGTGGGTGTTGGCGGGGTGGTGTCGCTTGTAGTTGTGGTGGTTTGGGTTGTAGGCGTGGTTACGGAAGATGTGGTCTGTGGGCCGGGCCCTGGTTGGTATACTTTGGGTTTTGCAACGGTATTGTTGCCTGGGGGGCTTGTTTTTGTGTTCTCTCCTCCACCTTGGCCGTTCCGAACTTGCTTGGGTAATCGCCTCTTGGGGCCCTTGGCTCTTCCTTTGCTGGGGTGGGCCAATTTGTCCCTGCCAACGGTATCTCTCTTTTTGCCTTCAAATGGTGTCGTACTGGCCCTGGTTATTGTTGGAGGCGCTGATCGCAACTCAGGTACGGTTTTTGCCTTGACAAGTATCGCTCCTAGCTGTTTTTCAAAAGAAAGACCCTCTTTCTCTTTCTCTTTCTCTGAAACTACTTCCATCTTTCTTGGCCTTGGTGGCGGTGCCCTGACCGACCGGAGATTGTTCAATGCAGCTATACCTTCAATCTCCTTGGTTTCGACTGGTTGTGACGGCGAATTGGACGCCTTCTTTCCAAGCCTACCCCTCTGCGATCTCAACAACTCCGAATCTTTTGCCTCGTAGTTGCTCAAAGACACTGGTTTTGGCTTACTTGGTTTTGGAGGTGCCTTGGCAACAATGGTGTCAAACCGTTTTTGGAATTCTGGCGGAGGAACCTCTTGCAATACTTTAGGCTTTGGTTTGCTAGCCAAAGTTGAAGACTTTAATCTTTCAACCTTGGCCAAATATTCCTTCTCGTCTGCAGGCTTTTCCAAAGAAACCTTGGTAGGCGACTGGCTCCGCAATCCTCCAAATTTCGCCTCAAACTCCTTAATCTGGGGGTCATCGTCCTGTTTGGCAGTTGGTTTGCTTGGCTTCTTTTCTGGAGATGCTGATCTAATCTTTTCGATTCTTTGATGGAATTCTTCCTCTTCTTGAGTCTTATAGCTTGTCTTATTTGTCAGATTTCTATCACCGAGGTTCGGGGAAGAAGCTCTACCCTTTAATGCCTCAACCTTGGTTAAAAACTCCGGTTTCTCGGGTTTTTTTATTTCAATCTTTTTGGGGACTGGTGGCTTTGCGGGTATAAATTTTGGTTTCAGCGGTTCTTCAATGTACTTAGAAGGCGAATCTACTTTTTGTACTGCACTTTCTATCCAACTTTGTTGCTTCGATGCACCAGGAGGAACAATTGGCTTTTTCTTTTCAGAAATAGCACTCTGTGGTGTTGAAGTAGTAGTCTTTGATGAGGAAAGCGAAGACATCCAATCGCCTTTAGGTGTTGGTGAAAGCAATAGAGTGTCGGATCTTGGAATACTACTTTGGGGTGTTGAAGTGGTAGATTTTGATGTAGAAAGTGACGACATCCAGTCCCCTTTTGCTGTTTTGATAACCCGATTTCCTTTCTCGCCACTCTGAGGAGTCGACGTAGTTACTTTCGAGGTTGAAAGCGATGACAACCAATCTGCCTTGGAAGCAGGTTTGGTGGGTGCCTGTTTAGTTTTTGTTGAAGTATCCAAATTGTAGTTTCGTCCATTGGTGCCTGTTGCCTTTGATACTGAGGAAAGCCAATCTGACTTTACAGTATGTCTTGGTGGCATTGGAGGAGGATATTCATTTTCCTCTTCTTCTATTTGGTTCCTCTGGGGCTTTCTTGCTGGCATTGGAGGAGGATTTTCACCGGTGTTATATGATCTTTGACTTGTCTGAGGTTTTCTTGCAGGCATTGGAGGAGGGTTTTCATCGTCATTTCCCCGTGTCTGTCCTTGTGAATTGTCAATGGTACTAAGCCAGTAATCAGGTTTATTCTTTGGCTTGGGAGGAGATGGCTTGGTTTCTGAGCGAGTATCGACCGATTCTGACGACGTTTTGACGCTGTCTGTTCCCTTGATCATATTCTCAATATCCATGAAGGATCTATGCTGGCCCCCGGATTCACTATGCTTGCCACTTGCTTTGAAATTGGGAAGGATGTACTTGGGTTTTCCTTTTAACGGGGGAGGGGAAGACTTGCGAGCAACGGGATTAATCAATCCGTAATCGGCTTGGATTGAGCCTGGCTTTCTTGTCGGCAATGGAGGAGGATTAGAGTCATCTGTATCAACCAGTGAAGTCTGGACAAATCTAGACAGATTGCCGGCATAATTCTGAGCACCTCGAAGGCTTGCGGTGGACCCTTTCTGTCCATTGTTGCTTGGCTCATTGAATTTGCGTATGTCGTCCTCAGCAAAGCCAGACTTGTCCTTCTGCAACGATCTGTTGAACCTCAAGTCTGGAATCGGCGACGGCGAGTACGTGGTTCGTACTTGAGACGCAGTTGCAAATTCAGATGACTTCAGCGGCGAGGTACTGGCCAGTCTCAGACGCAAGTCATCGATGTTGCGAAGGAGACTCCGTTGCCGCTGCTGATCTTCTCGCAATCTCTCCTGCGTCAATTGCGACAAGCTGGAGAGGAAGTCGTCCACTTTCTTACTGGATGGAGATACATCAGTCATTGCCTGCAGCCGTGACCATCCAGTCCTTGTCAAAGTAATTAATCTTGATCCCGGCCAAATATGGAACGAGGTTCCCGATTAGGAAAGTGGTGAAAAGGTCGCAAATGTTATTCCCAGTGTCGCAATCATGAATGGGACAGGCTTGTAATTACCCGGCTTGAGTTTAGGTTGCAAAGGTCAACGGAGTTGAAGCCGACTTCAAGCCGACTGTAGATTGTGGCTGTCATTGTTTGGACGGATCTTTGGAACTCAAACGATCTTTGGCGCTTGGCTTAATGGATGTCAACTACGTCACAAATGTGTCAAAACCGGACGTCCAAATGGGGATAAGATGATACCCATAACGTCGACATTGTCCGCCTCAGGAGCACTATGCAGTTCCCGGCAAGAATCTGGCTATCTAGACCAATGATAGCATCTTGGCCAAGACTGATACGGCTCCCTTGTTCTGCACTCTTGTGTTTTTTTACAAAGAATTGGTCTAGCTTTTGTGCACATCACTAAAACCTTTTCTCATACAATTTCCTCTGATCCCAACATCCAGACAGTGGATAGCACGGATTACACGCTGGAGCTGATGGCGAGACAATGGTTTGATCATAACAATAGAGTCATGATGGTGAACATCACAAAGTATCACCACATTACGAACAATGAGGATCTGGAAAGGAAAATTCCTCCACGGACTAATTGCGAGAAATAATGCGACAACCCCACAAAACCGGCTTCACCTGCAACCATTTTGGACAGCCACTGTCCATTGCGAAGAATAATGGCCGTTATCGTTGCTATTATGCCACTGCAGCGGAGGCCCAGGTTAATTGGATCCTTGTAAACCATTATTGCAAAAGAAACGCCCCAATTGTTCCTGTTTGTAGCGAATGGCAACCGATTTGTAATTGGGGGAATTCCTAGGACGGGTGGCACGTCATGTGCCTGAAATGATGCACAGCACGGGTAATGTGTCGGCCGGTACTCCAACCACACCATTTCAGTACGGACAAAGTGGGGGATTGTGCATCGTCCTTGCATAGAAAATACCGTCCAACCCCACAAAACCCCATTATTTTTTTAGCCATGCATGCAGCAATTAATCCATCAATTCTCCTATTTATCCGAATTACTAACAAATGCCGTGGCCGAGGAGTAAGGGACTTTTGCTCATAATGGATGGCTCGTATAGTACACGGGAGGGGCATTATTGGCTAATTCGATTCTGTCTCGAGATCATGCCGTACTCCTTGCAAGTTCAACAATGGTACTGCAATTGCTGATGGGTATAAATAATCCGCCATTTCTAGGTTAAGATATGCGTTTTGATCCTTCTTCAACAGGGGTCGAAAATGATAGTGGGGCCAATTTTGAAGACCGTTGCCGGTTTATGCTTGTTGTCCTCAACAATTGCTGCACCTACCACCTCAAGCTCGAGTGAGGATTCGCAACCTACCGTTCCCAACGATCTTACTCTTGGGGTAAAACAAGTTCCCAATATTGTCAATGACACTGCTGTCGATGCCAACGCTGCTGCTAAGGGGTATAGCTTGGTGAATGTGACCTCGACTCCAAGAGGTCTCACAGGTATTTTGGAGTTGAAGAAAGCTACAAACATTTACGGGTATGACTTTGACTTGTTGAACTTGACGGTTGAATACCAATCCAGCCAAAGACTCAATGTTCGTATCGAGCCCACAAACATGACGGATGTTTATGTATTGCCTGAAGAGTTGGTAGCCAAACCTACAGTAGAGGGTAATTGGACTACTTTCAATTTCGACGATTCCGATTTGGTGTTTGAATACGAATCAGAAAACTTTGGTTTCGAAGTTGTTAGAGCTTCTACTGGCGAGGTGTTGTTTTCCACAAAGGGAAACCCCTTGGTGTTTTCCAATCAATTTGTTCAGTTCAATACAACTTTACCAAAGGGGCATGCTATCACAGGATTAGGCGAATCAATCCATGGGTCGTTGAACGAGCCAGGAACAATCAAGACATTGTATGCAAATGACGTTGGTGACCCTATCGATGGCAATATCTATGGTGTTCACCCCGTCTACTACGACCAAAGATACGACACTAACACCACCCATGGTGTGTACTGGAGAACCTCTGCCATCCAAGAAGTGGTTGTTGAAGACACTTCATTGACTTGGAGAGCACTTTCTGGAGTAATTGACTTGTACTTCTTTAGCGGTCCTGACCCCAAAGACGTGATACAACAATATGTGAAAGTGATTGGTTTACCAATAATGCAACCATATTGGGCTTTGGGGTACCATCAATGTAGATGGGGCTACAGAACAATCGAAGATCTTGTTGATGTGGTTGACAACTTCAAGAAATTCAATATTCCATTGGAAACAATCTGGTCTGATATTGACTACATGGACAGTTACAAGGATTTTACCAATGATCCTTATAGATTTCCACTTGACAAATATCAGGACTTTTTGGAGAAGCTCCATGATGACAACCAGCATTATGTTCCAATTTTTGATGCTGCAATTTATATTCCCAACCCAAATAACGAAACAGATAATGATTACAAGCCATTCCATTTGGGAAATGAATCGGACGTATTTTTGAAGAATCCTGATGGTTCCTTGTATATTGGTGCAGTGTGGCCAGGTTATACAGTATTTCCTGATTTCTTAAATAACAACACTCAGGAATACTGGAACGAATTGTTTAAAGAATGGCACGAGAGACTTCCATTCGATGGTATTTGGGCTGATATGAATGAAGTTAGTTCTTTCTGTGTCGGCTCTTGTGGTTCCGATAGGTATTTTGAAAACCCAGTGCATCCTCCATTCTCAGTGGGCGACCCACCAACTAGCTACCCCTTGGGCTTCAATGTGAGTAATTCCACGGAATACAAGTCAATCAGTGAATCGATTGCCAAAACAGCAACAACAGCAGCATCTGCTCCATCCTCGTCATCCTCATCTATCGACTCCAAGAACACTTTGGCTCATGGTAAAGGAAACATCAATTACCCACCATATGCTATCAACAATGCCCAGGGTGATCATGATCTTGCTACTCACGCGGTATCTCCAAATGCAACACATGCAGATGGAACGGTAGAGTATGACATCCATAACATCTATGGCTACTTACAAGAAAGGGCCATCCACGAGGCTTTGTTGAATATTGATTCAAATAAGCGCCCATTTTTGATTGGTCGTTCTTCATTTGCGGGATCTGGACAATGGATGGGCCATTGGGGAGGTGATAATACCGCTGATTACTACATGATGTACTTTTCTATTCCCCAAGCCTTTTCTATGGGACTTTCTGGAATTCCATTTTTTGGGGTGGATGTATGTGGATTCAATGGTAATACGGATATGGAATTGTGTGCTAGATGGATGCAATTGGGTTCATTCTTCCCATTCTACAGAAACCACAATGTATTGGGAGCCATTTCACAGGAGCCTTATGTTTGGGAAAAGGTTGCAGAAGCCACGAGAACCTCAATAAATATCAGATATTTGTTGTTACCTTACTATTACACCTTGTTGCACGAGTCACACGTTAGTGGATTACCTATTTTAAGAGCTTTCAACTGGCAGTTCCCATATGACCCCAGTGTTTCAGGAGTTGATAATCAATTCTTTGTTGGTGATGCTTTGGTGGTTACCCCCGTTTTGGAGCCTGGTGTGAACCACTCCAAGGGTGTTTTCCCAGGCGAAGGCGAAATATACTATGACTGGTACAGCCATAAGAAACAAAATTTCACACTGGGAAAGAACGTTACTTTGAGTGCTCCCTTGGGCCACATTCCCTTGCATATCAGAGGAGGAAATGTCATTCCTCTCCAAGAACCAGCTTACACGGTCCATGACTCAAGACAAAATCCATTTGGATTGATTGTAGCATTGGATAGCAAGAATCATGCATCTGGAAAATTGTACCTTGATGATGGTGAATCTGTTGAGGTGGAAGAGTCGTTGTATGTTGACTTTGTGGCATCGAAGAACTCATTGACTGCCTCACCACTTGGGGAATTCAATGCATCGCAACCCTTGGCAAATGTCACTATTTTGGGAGTCGACAAGAAACCAACAGAAGTGACCTTTGATGATGATAAGGTGAAATTTGAATACGAAGATGGCACCGTCTACATTACTGGATTGGAAGACAAGACTGGCGATGGTGCATTTTCCAAACAATTCACCATCAACTGGAAAATTTGACCATACCAAATGGATACACTTTTTGATTTCTCCACGGCTTATGATTCCTCCACGGTTTATGATTCAATGTAGTTATAGTTTTATCTATAGATATCGTTCAAGACTTTAAATTTAAATTTGATTAATTTGCAGCTATTAGTAAACTATCTCATATGGTAGTGCCCGAAATTTCTCTAAGTTTTCCGAGATGAGCATCACATCCAAGACCGTACCTGATCACCAGAACATGTCATTCTCATTCGGGTTCACCAAGGATGACTTTAGTGACGACGAGTTAGAAGAATCGGTTCACTCCCAGTTGGCCAATACAAATGCAGATCAAGATGGAAAACATATCAACCCTTTGGATGCCTTGACGAACAATACCCCGGCAGAAAACCATGCTCGAGTGCACACCATCAACGACATATTATCGAGTCTTCGGGATGTGAGAATAGCGTTTGATAACTACGTTACCCCAATTGGAGGAAATGTGGTGTATAGAAGAGAATTGTACGATGTGAAACACCAGATAATGACTGAAGATAGCAGTGACGATTCGAATCTTGCAAACCTTCTTCTTGAAGACAACAACGATTTGCAGAAAAATGTGTACGAGGGAGGATTCAAGAGCTGGGACTGTGCTTATGATACAGTGGATAAGCTCCGAAAATGGATTGAGGAAGACGCTTTGTTAGATAACGTGCATCGGGTGCTTGAAATGGGATGTGGTACGGCGTTGCCCTCTTGCACCCTAGTTTTGAGAAAGTTTGAGTTGGGAAACAAGCAACCGTTAAAGATAACCCTCACGGACTTCAACTACGATGTGTTGAGATTGGTTACTGTACCCAACTTACTCATTCATTGGGCATCGACTCTTCCCATGGAAAAGTTGCACCAATTGACCACGAGCGAGGATAACCCCAACTTCAACAACGACGAAGTACTCGTCACGACAAACCTAGTCAACGAATTCACAAAACAATTGGACGAGTACGGAATAACGCTTGAGTTTGTTTCTGGCTCCTGGGGCCATGGCTACAATGAACTAATCGGCCAAGGAGTTGATTTCATTATTACTTCAGAGACCATCTATTCTCTAGATGGGTTGCCCGTGGTTGCGGAAACCATCAAGACGCTCATGAACAAAACAGTGGGCCCATCCAGGTGTTTGGTGGCTGCAAAGAACATTTACTTTGGAGTAGGGGGGTCTGTCATCGAATTTGTCAGGTATTTCGAGAGCATAGCAGGCCAAGAGTTTGTGCTCAGCGTGGAAGAGATAAATGACTCGCAGTTGAAGCGATCTTTGGTGATAATAGCGAAATAGCATTCACGCTTAGATAGAAAACGTCGATGGACCGATTGACTTGATCCTCCACCCATGATAGATATACCTACGCAAACATTTACCTACGCAAACCCATGCCATGTAGACCCGGTTATATGTAAGAGCATTTTTGTTCAAACCCCGTGTATATACAGCAAAAGACAGAATCGAGTGCCAATAAAAGCTGTCAACAAACGAATACATCCAGCACGGGAGTGCTGCCATCGACTACAGCGAGCTCCCCCCACTTCTACAGCCTCAGTGAAGGTTACAAAGATGGTTGCAGAAATGGCCTGATTGTAAACGGGGTTTGGCGCACGACTTCTGGACGAATCTTCCCAATGACTGGTGAGACAAATAAAACGACGAACATGGGGAAAAAAGATGTGTTAATCAACACATTCCACCAGTCTATTACTCACCACAGTTCCCATTCATCGACACACAAGGTATGTATCAGGGTGCATTGCACGTGCACGCGGTTTGTAGGGACCATGGTGCAATACATGGGTTGGAAATGAGCAGTTTATTTTACCCAAACGGAAAGGAGTACTTTGGGTCAGGGATGCCAAGTATAAAAGTTGATTAGAACCTAAGTTGTGTTGAGCCAGCAGCCATTCGATGGCCCTGGCGATGCAGATGCTTAGGTTCTGCAACGAAACCCTGCCTAAGGAGAGAGGCTACTGCTGGCATGGATACGAAGAGGAAAGCCCGCATTTTGAACATCCAAAACGCAACATTTGTGCAAACATTTGTGCAAACAGGGAAACAAACAAGGAAGCAAACAAGGAAGAAATTCGCTGCGAATAGGTTTGGCGCCCCCGATGGCTGGCTCTGGACATGCCCCCTTGCCCCCACCACCCTGTCTACCAGGATGTGGTGTGGGTGATGGAGCTCATCAGGCCTGACACAAGTCGTTCGCGTACCAATTCCCTCCCTGTATACAGCGCGATTTATCCAATCAAATTATCCTGGAATAAACCTCATACAAAAACACACCACAAAAATCTCATTACAATTTTTCAACCATCGTTGCATCCAAAACCATCCGTAAAAAATTGTTCCCGCAATCAGTTCATTTGGAGTGCCGTACTAACCCGTCTAGAATGCTCGGAAGATCATTAGCCAGAACAGCCATTAGATATAACAGCACTGTTGCCAAGAGTGCCCCAAGAGCATTGTCTAATGCCTACGTTGGAAAGTTGGAGTCAAGATGGTCATCTTTGCCCAAGGAAGATCAACAATCGTTGATAGAAGAATTAAAGGGTAGAATGGAATTGCCATGGCAAGAATTGACTGCTGCTGAAAAGAAGGCAGCCTACTACATTTCCTTTGGTGAATGGGGTCCTAGAAGACCCAACTACCAGCCTGGAGACAAGTCCAAGATCTTCTGGGGGGTCACTGGTGGTATAGTCCTCTCGGTGGTGATCTTTGCCGGTATCAAGTCGGTGTCGCCTGCTCGTCCTGTCACCATGTCCAGAGAATGGCAAGAAGCTTCCGATGAATACTTGAAATCCAAGAATGCCAACCCTTTCACTGGTTACTCTCAAGTTCAATAAATGGGCTATCCAAGTTGAAAGTCATGATATATTCCGATCCCTCATCATTATAATTCTTGAATCTTGCCATTCATCTTTTTTGTTTCCTATTCACCTGTCATAATTGCTGGTATTAACCCGTCAAAGTTACTATGGGCAATGTTCTAGTTGCAACTAGAAGCATGTATTCTATGAATACAAATACATAACAATTACACGTATGGATTTCTTTTATGTCTAATATAAAAAAAATTATCGATTGCATTGTAGGTAGTGAATGTTGTATTAAATATCAGCTACAAAAACGACAGCTATCGGTAGGGGGCATCGGCGTCAATGCAGTACTGTAACTCTTGTTCCCACTTGTCTCCATTCTCCAACAATTTCTCCTTGTTGTACAACAATTCTTCTCTAGTGGCGGTGGAGTACTCGACGTTGGGCGATTCCACAATGGCATCGACAGGACAAGACTCCTGGCAGTATCCACAGTAGATGCACTTGGTCATGTCAATGTCGTACTTGTAGGTTCTTCTCGAGCCATCAATTCTCTCTTCCGCTTCGATGGTGATAGCTTGTGCTGGGCAAATGGCCTCACACAACTTACAAGCAATGCACCGTTCTTCCCCACTGGGGTATCTTCTCAAAGCATGCTCGCCTCTGAATCTTGGCGAAATGGGACCCTTTTCAAAAGGATAGTAGATGGTGTAAGGGGCTCTGAAGTACATTTCCAAACAGATGTACATACCTCTGGCGATTTCATTCAAAAAGAAGAACTTGGTGGCCTTGCTCAAGGCACTTTCACCACTTTCTTCCCACGTCTTGGGGCGTGGTTGTCTGAACCCCTTGGGCCATGCTGATTGGGTGGAACCACCCGTGGTCAAGTATTCAGTGGTTTCGGCTGCAAGGGCTGGCTTGAGCAACCTTGATGTGGTGGACAAGAGACGCTGGGGACCAATTGATGGTTTTATCAATGATGTTGTTATTCCTCTAAACATGGTGCTTGATGTATGTGATTTTGAATGCAAACAGTTTGTGGAGAGGGTGCCGCGAAGACGGTATGCCAGAATGTCGGGTTAGATGTGTATTGAGACAAAGAAAGGGCCCGTGTGCTTTGGTTTGTGTTGGCAATTGGTGGTCACTGTCTGATTTGAGTGTATTTGAAAATTTATTTGTGTGAGAGTAAGAAAAAAAATTCACTCTGTCATTGGTTGTTTTTATTACATAAGCATTACGTAAGGATTCAATCCGTCACCATTGGATTTCCTAATGTAGATGCGCAAGTATAACCTGGGTTTGATCTTTACCAACCGTTCTTGCTTATGTAAACTGTAGTTTGTACGACTTGGGTTTAGAACTCTGTTAACTGGAGCCGCAATTTTCAGGTCTAGTGAATTGAAAAATCGTAACCACTGTGGTGGGTCAAACAGGGACAACTTCTGCCTGATTTTATGATTTTTGCATCCAATACATCTTAGCCATTCTTGAAATTGGTATATTCTATATTCAACGGTGGTTAAAATTTCAAGAATAATTCTAAGACTAGGAGGAGATGGATTAATTACTGTTTGACGTGCGATTACACTTGGATTAATGTTAAAATTGAAGCATTTCTCCTATTTTCATTACCTCGTGAACGTGATTTATTGCGTAAAGTGAGATTTATTGGTTGCAATAATGCAACAATAACTCCATGAATAATTCAAGTGCAACTGGATGCAGTTTCCAATATGTTGCTAGCAAAATCAGAGAAAGTGGAATTTAGTCTTTTTATCTTTATCTTAAGCTTCTACCTCGTTCAAAACTCCATTTTACATTTCTTATTCTCGTAGCAATTTACCTGATATAAATGACAAAAACTGCTAAGTTTGTAGCGTCAAAGACTTCACTGCTTCTGGAAGCATATCTATGTGGCAATTGAAATTTAATACATTTTCTTACAAAGAACGGAACTTTTTGATTCTCGAATAAAGAGATTTGATTTATTTAAAAAACCTTTTGTATATTGCTTTCAAGGGTGCAAAGGGTACATAATTAGTAATTCTACTACTAGTCCCGTAAAACCTAAATTTCCCAAAAGCAAAAGACAGAGAAAGATAGTATAAACAGCAAAGTCATGGCAAAGATGTTTGGCAACTCCGTATCTATAGAAATTCAGAATTCTTGAAATAGACTACAGAATATAGTGTGATTTTACCATGATAGACAATCTACTATTCTTCTTCGACTCACCTCTACAATAAGTAATGCTTAAATTGTACCTTAACCCTTCACTGTAATATATTAAAACTACAGCTATGTCCAAATATCATACCGAGCACTAAAATTTCGACTACTGAGCCGTCTATAACATTACCACTTGCTCCCAAACAATGCAACGTTGCCATCACCAGGCTTCTCCACTTCATTAAACAGAGTCCTGAGTAATCTGTCTTCACTTATTCCAAACCCATCACAAAAAGACCCGCTCCACTCTACAAACTTTGAAATTTCTTCTGGATGAGTGCTGAGATCAAACATGGGAATGCTTCCATATTTTCCCAAAACCGAGCTTAACCAATCCTTCTCGGATACTTCAGGGGGGTGAGCAATCTGGCCTCCTCCATTAATACATCCGTTAGGACAGGCCATGATCTCCACATAATCACACTTGGAAGCATCTGCTGTCTCTTCCGTCCCAGCAGAAGAAACCCCAGACCTTGCCAATCTTCCTCGACGCCGAGCTGCTAATGGATTTTCTCCTCTACCAGTTTTAGCCTTTGGTTTGAGCTTCCTCACCAAATTTTGGATGTTTCTAAATCCATTCACAATAGCTGTAGACGCAATCTTTTGGCCATCGTACATCAACCTCAATTCGTAAATGTCAGAGTTACGTCCCGAAATAGTTACCATTTCAAAGTTTTCAAGTTGAAACTTTTCAGGACTGGTGGTGATTAAATGGTTTCGGAATGCACAAATGTAATTGTACCCATAGCCTCCAGAAGCTGAACCAACATCATTGGACCATGAATGATGAGCAAAGGGCCACTTGCTGGGGGCACATTTAGCGTACAAGTCCTCCATTACCACATTTGAATTCAAGATAGCCGAAGTTCCTACTGGAATCAACTGGAAATCTTCTTTATACTGTTCCAATAATGCAATCAACTCTTTGGCAGTTAAAACACAATCCACATCAGGTGTCAAAGCGTCTCCAAAAGCCTCTGGTCTAGCGCTTTCCAATTTTTTATCAAAACAAGGCATGATGGACAAATGGTAGACTCGATCTCGCAGAATTCCCAAGTCATGGGCCGTCAAAGTTTTTAAGAGACACCCAGTTATCTGCTGAGGCGATTTGACAGAAGATATTCTTGGCAACACATGCGGGTGGGTCTTTTCAGCATATAGAACCCAACCTGGACATATAGAAGAAAGAACCGGTCCCTGTAACGTATTGGACTCCTTTTGAGCTATCAAGTTTTGCGCTTCGTTTATCAAAGACAACTTTCTCCCCAACGATGTTCCAACAACGAACTTAAACCCCATTTGGTTTACAAACAAATTTATGAGTAGCTTGTCTACTTCATCAATAGTCAAGTTGAATGCTGTAGCAATAGATGCCCGGGACTGATGCGACAAACTGGCAACAAACACCTTGTCCGATTCGTTGTTCACTTTTTGTCGTATGGCCTTGATTAATACTTCATGAGAATGCTGCGCCACTAACACCTCTTCAGCAGAGGTGATGCATCCTGAACAAGCAAGACAGTCTGCTAGCGATATCTGGGCTGGAGAGAGTGCAGCCTGTTTCCCATCAATCTTGGAGATTTCGAGGGGATTGCCCTGGTCATCAATCTGGATCTCGACCTCACCACCTTCATTGAGAGAACTAAGTGGTTTTGTGGATTTGACAGGCTTTATACACGCCACTCCTGGTGATATGAAGTCATTTAAGTCATCTTCAGAGAGAATAGCACTCATGGTAAGGATGAAGGTGTGAAATAGAGAAAGAAGAGTTGCAAATTTGAATGCTTAGAAATGATGATAGGTATCTACAATATCACGTGACAGGCCCCTTACGCCAATAATGTACTAGTCTTTAATAAGCATATGAATTAGATATATGAATACAGGGTGGGGTTATATAACATTGTTATTAGATAAGTGTATCATAGTATGTGGCGACATGAAGGATCGTTGCCGATCGAAATGTCCAATTGGCATCGTTATGTTAATGTCTATCGCTTTCTGTAGTCTCTTCGTCTGAGAGTTCCCCCAACTCAAACTCTTGCACGTCGTTGCTGTCAATATGATGGTAGTCAGCACCAACTTCTCCGTCTTCAGTATACCCGACAAGGCGGAGATAGAACCGGAGCAACACCTGGAACCACAAGTAGATCAAGAATGCTCCTGACGATACCACCAAAATGTACGCTGAGTGATCGGAACCCAAGTCATGGACCAACTGGAGTTGCTCTTCGGTTGCTCCCATGAACAACACGCCTGACAATGCTAGGCAGAATGGCGGAAAGTACTGGAACGACAAGATCTTGCCGGACTCGCTGCAGGGCTTGTCACGTAGTAACAACAGGATCTCCGCGATTCTCGAGGCCCCGGCCCCCATCAAGGCCACTCCAAACAAGGAATGCACCTTTGTGGAGATGGCCAAGTGCTGGGTGTGCTCCGACATGGAGTAGCCAGTGAATATAAGCAACAATGAGGGTACAAAGGTACGGTTGTTGTTGCGGGCCAAGAAGATACCCAATAATCCACCTGCCCACCAAATAATGCCCATGGCCGTGTGCTGATAATCGCCCATCGACCACGCTTCCCTGCCCCATCGGTGCTCAGTAAAAGTGTTAACTACTCCCCAGACACACATGACCACAGAGTCGTACATCTCTTGCGAGGGACCGGTGGCACCCGGACTCATGTGGTGCTTTCTGATCCAGGGCACCACCAACACCATCGACAATACAAACGAGTAGAGCACAAACGCTGAGCCCATGATGCCGTGGGCGATGCACTGGCCGGTGTGCTTGCCGTAGCAGAAGCCAAACAACGCCACGGGGGCCATGCATACGCGCACCCATCCAGTAACCACGGCTGCAAAAGACAACGCTTTGTACAATTTGTAGGAGAAACCGTACTCACGGGTGCCCGCCGATTGAAGGTGGGGGTAGAACCGGTTAATGACTAGGTTGGAGCCGTTAATGAAGGTACCTATGAACACGGTGGCACCCAATAACATCGATAAGAACCACGATGTGCCTTTGGAGGTGCGGTTTTCATGGTTGTCGGCATTGTCGGGAAAGTCCAAAAACAACGACTCCACCACGGAGTATCCTGTGGAGACAAACTGGAGAAGAAGAGACCAGTGCAAACGGTTAGCAAATGCAAGCACCGAACTTACTGAAGGTAAGAGCAACAATAATGCCAAGGTGAGGATCCAATGAAACGACTTGGACGAAGGGTTGATGGGATGGAATTCCACACGGTCGTCATCCATGTCCATGGAATCATCGGCACGGGCACCCGTTGCGGCAAGAACCAATGGTAGGACGAAGTGCAACCATGGCGATGTCATGGTGGAATGTGGAAGAATTGGACTAATGTTGTGGTGTAGTACGAGTGGAAATGGTCGAAATATATGGATGGTTATAGTTTCTAGGTTTTGTGGGATAGTGTTGGATTGTTGCAATCGATGCGATGAATTGAATGGTGATACGTTAACTGGATTTGGTAGAGTCTAGCTTGGATGTAAACTAGCTTGGAAAATGTTGATTACAGAATGGACAGTTAAAACGGTCTGGTTTTGATACTTTAATGGAAAGTATGTCTAATGTACAATTGGTAATTTATATACAAAGTGGTAGTGATGGTGATGGTTTGAAGGTCAACGACGGCATGGTAGCATTGCCCACAATGTTAGCATCATCCACTCCTGAGTGTCTTCTGTAAGCAATTCATCGTTTCAATTGCTTGTTCGTCATCCGTCTTCCGTCTTCATCAAGTTCTCTAGCCATACCACATCACTTATTCCTCCGACTTCGGCTTACTCCCTACTAACTCTACTCATTGCTCGTGCAAAACGGCAGCAAACTCGTTCCGACACAGCTGGATCTCCTCCTCCAACTCCTCCATGCGGCGAAAGTACACCACGTTGGCCAAATCTACTGTGGTCTCCACTTCGTACTTCCGCAAGAGTCGACCATACAATTCCAACAACTGTAGTCGTGTGTTGACCTTGATGACTCGGGCAGCCATCTTGATCTTCTTGTGGTGCTTCCAATCCTTCAAGATGGTGGCCACCACCTCGCCGTCTGCGCCCTCGAGCTTGTCCTTGTTGGCGATGCCATGCACGTGCAACAACTGCGAGAGCAACAACACCTCTCCCGTGGGGTACTGGTCAGGGTTGGTGACACTCATAGTCTGCCTGTCGGTGGCCGGGGCACTTTTCCGTGGTCGACGTCGTGTCGAGTCGGGCAGCGATGGTATTTCCCTTTTCGTGCTTGTTTCATGTCTGAGTGTATTGCCCAATTTGTCAACACCGTGAACATATTGGTTGATGTTCCTGCGTTGGTTGTAGAACCTTAGTTTTTGTTTGAATCTTTGTTCTTCTGTTCCACTCTCGTTCTAGGCCTTGTCCATTCTTTTTCCACTCCATATCCTTTGCGCTCGTGTTCATTTGTTGTGCTTTGGTCACATGGCTGTGCTTCTTGACCTGTATTGCATCACCTAAAACAATCCTGTCTTAGTTCTCACCCTTGATCTCGTTTCCTCACGTTTGACCCCGGCTTCCCATCTTTGATCCACGTTTCCTCGTCATTGAACCACATTTCCTCACCATTGAACCACATTTTCTTGACTTTATTCCACGTTACAGTTGCAACCATAACCATTGTCGTGTTCCTAATCGATTCGTCGTACTCGTACCGAGCCAACAATACCATTAGTTCTCACGTTCCCACTTTCACGTTCTAGCTTCCACTTCGCATTATTTACGTTCCCTTCCCCATACTCACAAAGTTCCCATGCTACAATGACAGACAACTTGATGTTTGAGGATCGCTTTTCCCAGATCTCCATCAACAAGTCTCCCCGACGCAAGAAAGCTTACCCCCACCATCTTTACCCACAGCCTCCATCTTCGCTTCCCAACCTGCCCGCAAACAACGGAGTTCCCTCCTCGCACAGAGCCCCCAACGCACCAATAACCCCCGCAAGAACAACTTCCAACTCCAAATCCTCCACCACCGGAAACATGGCCGATTCCCGCATCATCAGCTACCCCATGTCTGACAGGGCATATCTGAAGAAGGATTACCAGTTTTCGTTTATGCGGGACACCTCGTCGTCGATCCAGAAACGCCAGTCCAACCCCTTCATCTCCAGGTCCCATCTACCGCCTCTTCCTCACAACTCTGCTACCAAGAAACGCTTGGAGTACTCGCGTCAACTTTCACAATCACTTCGGTCCAGACGGTTAGCCTCGGCCTCCCTCCCATTAAAGACGTCGCAGCCTTCCGATATCACCAATTTGCCGTTGTTGTCGCCCTCCAAACCAGTGACTGAGTCCCGTTCCCCCACCAAGGCCAGTCCCACCAGAAATGTGACACAGCCCCATTTGGGTCACCGCAACGTGTTTGAGAGGCTCTATCCCAATAAGCCATCAAGTCAACCTAGAGCATCAACCCCTACAAATACTCGCACCACCGCCAGGATAGCGGATATACCTGAACTCTACCTGCTATTGCATCGCAAGAATCCTGAGTTGTTCACTTCCATCAATAATGATGACAGCTACTGTGCTCCATCCATTCTGTTGGAGTCGATTTCTTTGAATTCCCTCAACATATACGAGAGGGGGGAGATAATTAGGAAACGAGAGTTGTATTATGTTCCCACCAATTGCAAGCGAAACATCAATATCAAGAGTTACAGTGATAATTTTGGCTTTGACGACTTGCGGGGTAATTACATCATAATCCCCAACGACCACATCAATTACCGGTACCAAGTGATGACGCTTTTGGGCAATGGTTCGTTTGGTAACGTGGTGTTGGCACGCGATCACAAACATCAATCTGTTGTGGCTGTCAAAATCGTCAACAATGACTTGAACTGGTCGTTGCAGTCCATCAACGAGATCAAAATGCTCAAGTTGCTCAATGAAAAAGAGCCCAATGACAACATCCTAAAATACTACAGCCATTTCAACTTCCGGAGCCACATGTGTATCACTACCGAATTGTTGTCTATCAATTTGTACTCTTTGTTGGAGTTGGTGGACTTTCGTGGGCTTTCTATTCCCGTTCTCCAGTTGTTTACACGACAAATATTGAACGGGTTGCACTATTTGCATCGGTACAGGATCATCCATTGTGATATCAAGCCAGAGAATATCATGATCAAACTCCCAAGCAGTCCCGACTGCCATGATCTAGCGGTGAAGTTGATTGATTTTGGCTCATCCTGCGCCGTCAATGATATATCTTACACCTACATCCAATCACGGTTCTATCGGGCACCTGAGTTGATTTTAGGTGCCACCTACAACGAGAGTATAGATGTATGGTCATTGGGGTGTGTGGTTGCAGAGCTCTTCCTGGGCACACCTTTGCTTCCTGGTAGGAACGAGGTGGAGCAAATGGGGTTGATCTTGGAGTTGTTTGGGGCTCCGAAGAGCTCCTCCGTATTGAGAATGCGCAAAACGTTGTTGAAGTCATCGCTGCATGCTAAGAAGTCGCTTGATAGCTCTAGTTCAATGGTTGGGACTCCAAGCGACAGACAGCTCAAAAAGACCCTCCTATTTAGGGTATTTGATATCAATGGCAAAGTCAACTTGTCTTTGCTTAACCACCACAATAATACTCTGGGAGGCACTAGAAAACAATTCAGGCTCAACTCAAGAACAATAGAGATGGCTATTGGCCTTGCAGGTTCTAGTTGCCCTTCAAGCACAACATTCTTGCAGTTTCTACAACGGATATTCGTGTGGGATCCTTTAGAGCGAGCCCTGATTGATGAACTTGTGCATCATCCATGGGTAACGAATTAGTCTATGATTTACTATTTATTCTGTACACATTATTTGCAATGAAATACGGTTGGATTTAGGGATGTCCATGGTTTGAACCCGGCCATGCAGCTATTTTCTCTGGCTTTGGTGTAGTATCACGACTGCTGCCACTGCTGTCGCCATCAAGGGACTCAATGTTGTCGCTGGCTTCGAGCAATGCATTGATTTGATTATTGAACTCCGTCCTGGTATCTTCGTCTGACAATGTGAGAACAAACTGCTTGACTGCATTCAATTTCTCTGTCTCTAGATCACGAAGACTATTAATCAATCGGGTGCCAAATTGGGCGTCAATAGGCAAATTCAAGTAGATTTTATTGTGGAGAGCCTTGATCGTTTTCAAATTGCTTAAGAGCTTTTTGTAGTACATCTCTTGGTTAATTTCAATGGTTAAATTGTTGGATTTGATAGGAGGATTGATCAACAACAATGCCGCATAGTATAACATTATGTGAATGTGCACGGGGACATACTTCAAGTTGTCCAAGATGTCATTGTCATTAATCACCAAATTCAACACCGTTTGGGCTGCATTCACAGCAATATTGGCATTTACCACTGCTTCGTCTGGAGACATCAATTCTTTGTTGGAGATGAATTCATCTCCGCTGGTACTGGAGTCATCGTCACTGTCGGACTCACTATCATCATTTGAAATAGTTTCAATTTTCTTCACATTCTGAGGGTAAGGGCTGGCGGTGTTCAAATTGTCCCATTTGGGAAGGTTGTTCTTATCGCTAGGATCAAACAGCAATTGTCTCACTGCCGATGAGTTGATATGCATCTTGGCAAAATTGTAATAAATCAAGGTGGACTTTGTCGACCACACAGCACCATGATTACCTGGAGCAAGCAAAACTGTCCATGAAACCATCCACTTGTCCAACTCAAGGTTACTTTTGGAGGGTATTCCAAAAGACGAGGGAACAAGCAAGTCCCAGGCATTGCCCCTGAATGCTTCATTCAACGCTTGGTTGTATTCCACTTGCGAAACAAGCCGCATATCGGTGAATCTTCGCTTTTGTGCTGCTTCTTGTAGCTGCTCATCACTTGGTTGTGAATCATTTTCTTTTGTTTCTTCACCCATCAAGAGCGCCTGAGACGACTTTCCATTCAATTGGGGATTATCGGATATCAATAACTGTTTGCTGTGTTTCAAAGAATACTCCTGAGAGTTGACCAATGGCTGTCTATTAAATGTGAGACTCTGTTGACCGTCCAACACGTAGAGAAGATACCAAAGCTTCAATTTATCCTTATTCTCTGAGTAGGGGTTGTTCAAGCCGTACTCTTTCGCCAATTGAAGGGCTAAACCGGTGAACATTTGCGAATCAGAGAGCCAGAAACTACAGAGAATCAATGCCACAATTGTATTGAATCCCACAGTCTCATTTTCGGGCTTACCCTGAAATAGTAAAGAACTACACAAGTCCCGCAAATATACCTGAAGTTGGCGAGACTTTGATGATAATTGAGGATGATGGATGGAAGCGATAGTACATATTGCACACACGAGAACAGGACAGGAATCCCAGATTTTGTTGATGGAAAACCGTGATATTTCAAACCCAAAAAGCTGTTGCGAGATGTTGGCATCGAAAAAGTTGAACAAATCATTGGCCTCTTCTATAGAGAGGAACCCTTTTCTGAAATCGTCGGGGAATACTTGAGATTCAGTTTGGGGTTTGAATTTCTTGATTATTGGCGACTCGTCGGTCAGCGAACGTTTGGTGGATTGTTGGTGGTATGCTTGATGGTTTGGAGAATCTATTTTGGCTTGTTCATTAGGTAGATTGTTGTAGGTTATTGGGATATTCTGAATGCTTTGCTGATAATTCTGAGGGAAAGGTATGCGATTAGAAGTTTGAGAATATATATTCAGTGCCAGGGTAGGTAGGACTCCATATGGATGTGCATGGGACTGTTCTGACTGTTCATTATATGTCTCATGTGCATCAGAGTTGTAGCTGCTCTGGATATGACGATAATTGTATGGGTATTCTGGGTGGTTTAAATGCTGCAGTTGATGGCGGAGATGATTCTGGGAATGAAGTGGTCCGTTCTGGCGATAGTTGCCCATAAGAACTTCTTGGTTAGCTCGTAGTATGTCGACAATATCGTTGATCTTATTATCAAATGACAGCATCCGCTCTTCCATCAGGGACTTCCAAGTTTGGTCCACTTTTTCCAAGGATAACGACTGAGTAGGAGGCGCTAGTGGTTGACTCGGCACCACGGGTCCACTAGGGGCCATTGGAGGAGCGGTAGGAACCAAGTAAGAACCCGCTGGCAAGCCATGAGCTCTGGTAGATATTGGATTAAATGGAGGAAGGGTGATCTCCCCTTGAAGAGGAGGCACATCAGCAATAGACGGGAGCTTTAATGACGGTAACTTTGGGGTAAACTGGCAATTTGCAGACTGACCAGTCTTGACACACCGTTCACATGGTAGAGTTCCTTGGTAAAGACATTTGACCTTGGATTTCTTGCAGTTAGAACACGGTTTTGTTCGTTTCTCCTTGGCCATAGTGTCGATCAGAACACGATTTGATGGTAGCGAGGCCTGAACGGGCGGTACGGTGTGATGTGCTAAAGTTATTCTGGTTCAGTTGAGATCGAGACTAGGGCAACGCGGCTCAGTTATTTCCTAAAATGGGATTTTCTGAATGGAAAGATGCTTTGTGAAAAGAACTTTCAAAGCTAGCACCGTGCGGCTCAATACTTCCTAAAAAGGCAACTATATGGAATCCACTTGCCCTACCTTATTCAATTATTACATTACAAGTTAACTAAGCAACCTCTCATTGCGTAAAATACTAACTAAGGGCATTGTCCGAAACCGGTACAATCACTGGCGGCCTTTAGATCTTTCCCTTGACGCTTGGTGACGTCAACGGCCACTGGTAGGTGTCAGGGGCACTAAACACGTAACCATGCTTTTCCAAGTAACCTCTCAAGTTCTTAGGGCCCTTAGAACCGTAAGGATACTGTTCGATGGGGATCTTGTTGGAGTTGGACTCGATGTGTTGTAACAAGGGGGTGAAGAGCTTCCAGGAAACGTCCAATTCATCGTCTCTGACAAAGTTGGAGTGGTTTCCTAAGTAACAGTCTCTGATCAAGGCCTCGTAGGCTTCGGGGATCCAGAAGTCCTTTGAGTAACGAGTGGCGTAGGTCAAGTCCAAGTCTGTCAATGATGTTTCAGTGGAGATACCTGGGATCTTGGAGTTAATCTTCAAGTAGACTGCTTCCTTGGGCTGGACGCGAATGACCAACTCGTTTCTTTGGATTTCCTTGAACATGCCTCGAGCCACGGGCTTGAACTGTACACGTATTTCCACCTTGGACTCGTCAAGAGCTTTGCCCGCTCTCAACACAATGGGGACACCGTCCCATCTTTCATTGTGGATGTTCACGGCCAAGGCAGCGTAGGTGACACACTTGGAGTCATTCTGCACGGTGTCATCGTCCAAGTAACCAGGCTTGGAGCCATCTTCAGAGGGACCATATTGGCCCAAAAGTAAGTCGTCGACATCAATGGGCTCAAATGCCTTCAACACCTTGACTTTTTCGTCTCTTACCGCTTCGGGGTCAAAAGACACCGGTCTCTCCATAGTCAACAATGTCAACACTTGCAACAAGTGGTTTTGCATCACGTCACGCACAATTCCAATGGAGTCAAAGTATCCACCTCTGCCCTCAGTACCAAATGCCTCCTTGAACGAGATTTGCACCGAGCGGATATGGTCCTTGTTCCACACCCCACCAAACAATTCGTTCCCAAAACGCAACACCAACAAGTTTTTGACCATTTCCTTTCCCAAGTAGTGGTCGATTCTGTACAATTCCTCCTCCGAGAACAATGGGGACAAGTCCTTCTGCAACCGGCGCGAGCTTTCCAAGTCGTGGCCAAAAGGCTTTTCAACAATGAGTCTGGTTCTGCCGTTTTCGGCGTAGACGTTTTTCTTCAACTGGGAGGCCACGGTGGTGAACACGGAGGGGGGCAATGCCAAGTAGAACAACCGTTCTGGGGTCTTGACTCCCTTCTCCTTCTCGTACAGCAGCAATTTGTCGCTCAATTGGTGGTAACCCTCGTCGGTGTCGTAGGGCCCGCTGATGTAGGAAACAATGTCCAAAAACTGGTTTCTGGTGGATTCGTCGCCCCCCTTGAAATGCTGGGAGATTCTCGAGCGAAAGTCATCATGGTCCAACTTGGAACGGGCGTAGCCGATAATCTGCACCGTCTTGGGCAAGTGGCCCTCGCGGAACAACCCAAACAAGGCGGGGAAGGTCTTCTTTTTGGCCAAGTCACCCGAGGCTCCAAACACAACGATGGAGGTGTGGGAGCCAAAAGAATCAAACGACATTATGGACAGTGGAGATAGGTGGTAGGCGACAAGCCTCGGTTAGGGAAAGAAGTGGCAATGGGTCAATTGACAACAAACAATTGCCAATTGGGGGCACAAACCGTGATCAACAATTGGTGGGCCGAAAACGGGGCAACTGGGGGCACTATACACACCGGAATTTGCTACAAACGGCGGGCTATTTTTGGCTCGCAGCGGACGACGATGATTGGCTATCGACACAACAAGCAAGACACAATTGTCACCAGTACTACTGACAACAAACCACAGGAACAACAAAAACGGCAATGGCAGGAAAGAAAAAGGGTTGTGAAAAATTGCCAGCGGCAAACAATTTATATAAATTCACAGCGACAATGATTAAGACGTTAGTAATGAACAATGGGCGACGCAATCACCCCGATTTAAATGCAAGGCAAATTTACATAAAAGTTTGAAAAAATCCGTGGGTTTTGTGGACGGCGGAGCTATAGGGGCAGGAGGGGCGACAAAGACGTCGAGGGAGGGGGTGCAGGTGCTATTTGTAAGAATGTCGTAATGGCTGCATGCCACCGGTGCCAGGAAGGTGCTGCGACATTGGCCTCGTATTGCCACGACATCAACACGACATCATCACGACAATGCCTTCAACAATGCAACGTCGCTGCCGTCGGGAATGTGGGCGTATAGTCCGCTGTCGGGCCGGGGGGCCGCACGGTGTCGGTGGAGGTGGCCAAGGCATGGGGTTTGCCCATTGTGTGACTGCGATTGTTGGGGGACCCACCACCAGACGACTGGTCTGCATTCACCTTCCCAGTGCCTTGAGGCTGCCGTTCGGGGATTTCCCAATCGGGCAAGGGCGACGACCGGATATATCCCAGCCGCCATGCACCTTTTTGGCCTTGCTTGCCTTTGCAGGGGCCCAGGCCCCATATGGTGGTGCGGGAACAACTCCAGGGTCCATGGCGGGTAAGGCTGCTACAATTGTCTTCCCCTCCCCCTCTCTCACCCCACCCTCGGGGCCTCAACTTCTTTCTCCCTATTGCCCTTTCTTCATCTTCTCGTTGGCAGTTCCTGTTCTGGAAGCCCTCCCTACGATAACAACTTCGCACGTGACCCACATCAACCGTGTGTAGCCAGTTGTCCGCGTTCCCAACCCTCCCTGATTATGCTATTACTAATTTGGGTCCGACTAGACCGCAACTATTTGTTGCAAAATCAATGTCGCAATGCAATGTCGCATGTAATGTCGTAGCTATCGCGGTATGTCCGGTATCGGCCCGGGCTCGCGGCCGTCGTACCCCTACGACATGTCGCACTTTTCACAGGGAAATGTCGTTTTTTGCAGCTGTCCAGGACCACCGGCAATCCATGGACAGACGGGTATCTGGCTCAATCTCCACTTGGAGCTTGTGGTTCCCGTCGACCGGGACATGTGTGCGCAGGTATCGTCTTATTTCTATGTATACATTGTTGTTATATACGTCTAATCTTTGGGAGATGAAATTAATCGCGTGTCGTCGTCCGCTTCCTCGGTGTCTTTGTACCCCCCACTTTCTTCGACATCAGGCTCGGCATCCTTCTTTGGCGATGGCTCCCCCTGTGCTTCGTCGTCATCGTCTATTCTGAACATCTCCTCTTCGTACTCGGGCAAGGTCTCGCCATTGAACTGGTCATATAACCGATCTCGAGCCTCGTCATCTTGCCTATCTTGGACTTGCTGGTTACTGGGGGCACGCCTGTCATTTTGATAGCCCAAATCCAAAGAGTCCTCGTCATCGCTGTCACTGTAGTCTTCTCCAGGAATGATGTCAAACTCGTAGTCGTCTCTTCTTCTTCTTCTGCCACTGCCTGGGGTACGGTGGAATCTCATCACCAAAATCACCACTATGAATCCTACCACCGCAATGGCCATGAAATACTGTCCCTTATGGTCAGCAGCATACTCCTTGCTTTTGCCATCTTCATCCTCTTCGGCCCCGTTCTCAACGTCTTCAGTTTCTTCTGCTGCTTTATCCTCATCACCTTCGCTGACAGTGGTCAGTTCTGAAGAGGTAGATGTTGATGTCAACCTAGATGAGCTGCTCTTTGTCGACTCTGTTGACGTAAACAAGCTCGACGAGCTGCTTGTGGTAGTACTTGAACTGCTCAGTCTGGTTGAAGTGGTAAAAGTGCTCACTTCCGATGTCGTTGTTTGGACATTATTCTTTAACCCTCTTCTGACTTCAGCATAATCCTTGTTTAGATCGTACACTTCTGCTTTGCTGGCATCAATGGATTCACCAAAAAGCCGCAACTGCCAATCGTTGAATATAATCTGCTGACTGTCACCGGTACTATCATCGGCAAAAACTTCAACCGTCCAATCACCTACTCCTGTTTCTCCCCAATGTGCCACTGACATAAAAGTCCAGTTAATAAACCCTTTGCCAGATGCGTCTCTGGGGCGGAAGGTTGCCAAATCACTAATCACACCAGTAGGTGAGATTAACCTCATGCCCACTCTCCCTCTAAATGTTGCCATGATGTTTACCTTTACTGTCACATGCTCCACCGTTTCCAAATTTATCAATTTCAAGTCATCTTCACTGACAGTCAATATTGATTTTATAATATCGTTATTCTCGGTGTTGGTTGTTATTGTACTCTTGACGCTTTGCACATCACTATAATACCATGCTTGAGGCTTGACATTCTTCCAGTCTTTGGCAAATTTGACCATGGCATAAGCATCAAGCTTACCATAACCATACTTATGAGAGTAGTATCTATTGAGTGCTGTGACTTGATAATGTCCGTCGTCTTTGTTAATTGGAACAGAACTCAATAAGGATACATATTGCACATCCCTCCATGTAAGGCTAGGGTTTGCTGACAACACTAATGAATAGATACCAGCTCCCAATGGGGCGGCGGCTGACGTGCCTCCGTGTATGCTAGAACACTTCTTATTGGTATCAGTAGTATGAATGTGTTCGCCTGAGCCCGAAGAGTAGGTAACTACCATAACTGCTGAACATGCTTCTGAGTACTGAGGATGCATTCCCTTATAATCGATAGCCCCAACAGTGATTGAGTAAATGGAATTTGTATAACCATCGTAATTGCACGAGTCGCCAAATCTGCCTCCGTTTCCTGATGCAAAAACATAAACGGCACCTTTTTTGTCACGGCCCTCTTGAACACCCTTAATCATAGCCTGTTTGACCACATTTTCAGGCTCTGAAAGTGTACGACCATCGTCTGTAGGACCCCACGAACACGAGTAAATGTCATTTGTATCCAAACCATAAATCATAGCTGATGCTTCTTCTGCAGCGGTAATCTTTCCAGAAAGAATTCTAATTCCACTCACTTGTGATCCATATGCCACCCCTACACCACAAACGTCGTTCTTCACGGCAGCAATTTCACCTGCACATCTTGTGCCATGATAATCATCAAACAACCTAGGCAAAGGAATTTCGGTATTGTCATTGAAATCCCAGGAGCCCTTGGCATTAAAGTTGGCCTTCAAGTCCTCGCTTTCAGCATCCAATCCGTCATCAACCAATGCTGTCACAATCCCTTGGCCCAATATATCCTCATACCATAGCCCGGTCACATTGACGTCATTTCCAGGAAAAAAAGTGTTCACCAAATGCCACTGAGTGATAAATTCAGGATCGTTGATGCCGAGGTGGTCGGACACTTCTTTTATACGTTGCTGGGAAGAATCGTTAATTTCAAGTCTTTTTTGCTTTGCTTCCTCAACAAAATCGGAATCCACAGGCACCGGCATTCTTTTCTTGAGCTGCTTGGGCTCCAACATATGAATCGATCTGAGCTTGGGATGGTTGACTAGTTGGTCATAGCTATCTTCGAACCCAGCTTGTCTTTTGATGAGATTTTCCTCATTAGAATTGTGGTTGCCCAAAAACTGGTTGTGAGGATGGGACTTGTTGATGCTGAATACATAGTAGCTATCCAACCCTTTGCCCAACTGGTGCTGGAAGGTGTAGTGATCCTTGTGTTTGTCAATGAAATCTATTAATGGTTTCTGGGAGTTCTCAGTATCCAACTCAACAAGAAAGTAGTTATTGGCGTCATAGTCTCTGGATGGGATTTTTTGTGTATATGAAAGAGCAATCAAGTATGACAAGATCAAGTAAAAGATTTTCACAGGTAGCATGGCCGTGATAAGTAGAAGTCAACAAAAATCTATGGGCAAAGTGACTAGTGTACACGAGGATGAATGGCAATAGTGAACCAAACCGAGCCAACGTCAACCGGTGTAGGTGGTTGCGACAACGGGGTGGAGGTGACGACGCTAAAGAGCGAAAATGCCGTGGGGTAACGAAATGTCCGCGTTTTGAGATAGAATCAACACTGGCGGCGGCCGTCAAAGCTGGAAGGGGCTTGTTTATGTCGCAAGAGATACCGCCTGATCTATGACGATGTTGTCGCTATTGCTGTTTGCCGAGGGCAAAAATAAACCTGGGTTTCAGCTTCTTGATTTGGAAATTGTAAACTGTCACCTAAAAGTATGCCACGTTAAAACAAAGCAGCTCTGCCAACCGGTCAAGAATGCCCAGGCATGAGGAATGGTCGTGTTCCGCACACAAAGGAAACATGCAAATAATGGAACATGTAAAATGCAAATGCAGGTTGGATGCTAACATGCAAACTGTGTCGGAGTACTTGCAACCTACACCCTCTATTGGTGCTGGCCAAATAGATGAGGGGTCATGATGGTCGCAGAGATTGTGCGTCTACAACCTGCAAGGCTGGCAGAACCATTCTCAAACCTGATTGTGGTGTAGTCTGCACACTACCCTTGCACAGGCTCAGTTAATTGCAACACAAATAGCTTCCTATACAGGAACAGGCATCAATCGGTCCAGCATCAATCGGCCCAGTCAACAATCGGTCTAGGCCTTATATACTGGTATCACGTAGTCGTGTGCTCCTCTGGCTATAATTTGTCGGTCTCTGTGGAGAAGAGCTACGACAAAGTTTAGCAACCATCGTCAGTCAAATGAGGTCACTTTGCCTGCATATAGTCGTGAACCTTATAGGTTTGGATACAGAGCGATGCAAAACGGATACCGAGGGCAAGACACCTCTACGAAACATCTCTACCGGTAGGCTTACGACGAACGAACCAGCCACGGCAGTGGCCTTTTGATTTCATTGTCCCACCACCAAGAATAGTAACCAAACACACAATAGCAAGTACATGTCGCGACCATTCCAGTCCATCAGCGATGTTATCAACACATCGTCCCGTCACAAGCAGCAGTCGTTCAACGAGATTTACGGGGAGCCCGAGAATTTTCTCGAAATAGAAGTGCGAAATCCCATCACGCACGGGTACGGATCGAACCTTTACACCGACTATGAGATTGTGTGTAGGACCAACATCCCCGCGTTCAAGAAACGCAACAGCAGGGTGAGAAGACGGTACAGTGACTTTGTAGCTTTCCGCAAGATCTTGGAACAAGAGACTACCAGGGTGATCATTCCTCCGTTGCCGGGAAAGATCTTGTTGAACTCGAACAAGTTCAACGACTTGAACATTGAAAAGAGAAGACAGGGGCTCGAGAGGTTCCTTACGGTGGTCAGTGGGCATCCGTTGTTGCAGACGGGGTCCAAGACGTTGATTGAGTTCATCCAGAATGAGAAATGGGACCCAAAGCTAGTCAGCTACTAGTGTAATTACATTGTTTCGGCAACCCTGGGGCCATGGGGTTGATGAATACCTTTTCATGTGGGCATTGGCCACGATTTATACAATCTGTTAGTAGATAAGGTATTAGTACGCTATCGTGACAGCCTGCAATGTAGCTTTGCCTGTAATCGCATATTTGTCTTGAACTGGATGGTCAAGTGTCAAGAACATTTGTGGATAGCATGAAAATTAGTTTACAGCTGGTTTCAAGACAAAGAAAAGATGAAACTTTCCGGAATTGTTCTGACTGTGTCTTGACTGTGCCAACAACATCGTGTCTAAGGAGGAAGTAACAAACCAGACCCAAAATGCGGAGTTGGAATTGGGTGACTAAACTCCAGGTTGGCAGGCAGAGAAAAAAAAACATTATTCCCGTTTTGGCGTACCCCAGATTTTTCACCATCGGTTCGATGCTAACAGCCGAGCGTCTAGAGTTTTGTAAAAGCACCGGCATCAAGTCGCACGTTGCAATTGCCGACAATACGGATGGTGCTGGGTTGTTCATCCCAACTCAGTGGCTAGATGCCTCACTGGGATAAGCACTAGGGGATTACAGCACATGGAGTTTAGTAAACCTTAACCGATGGTGAGAGGGGCATCAAAGCCAATTTTATTGTCATTCACATGGAACGAATATCCGAACGAAAATCACACGTCGCAGTTCCACGGGCACCGTTAGCGAGAATTGCGTATGCAAGTAGAATTGACAAAATAGGAGTAGCGTGGACAGCGCATTACGCGGTGGTCGGGCTTAAGCACCGCTTTGTTGCTAAATCAACAGCATAAGTCTTTTCCCTGTTCACACTGGCTGATTAATAAGGTTGTGTCTATTTAGTCCAAAGTTGTAGCTGAGCCGTCAAACAATGAACTAATCCCCTCTCCCAATGAGTGTAGTTACTTTTGTGCCAAAACACCGTTCGAGGCACAGGGATAATTGAGTGATTTCGAGATGTGCGGAAAAGGAGGTTTATTTTCCCGTTATGTTTTGAAAAATTTGGATGGGATTAAGCGAGGAGTACGAAAATGGCGGTGTTCTGCCTGCACAATTCGGTGGTGGCCAGTTTGTTGCTGCTAGCCCCGTCTTCGAGATAGGTCGCTAACACCTAGATGTCTATACTAAATAGCAATTCGCCCAACCCCAATTAATGCTATTAGAGTTGAGACAGGGTAATTCCGTATGCCCAATTGGAAATATTTTTTATGCACCATAGCCAGACCTGCCTTTGTCAGACTCGGGTTTTATCTGCTGCTTTTTAATGGTTTTGGTGGGGTAAATTGCCAGATCTAATTGATGGGGATAAATGTAAATACAACCAATATCTGAAAATCCCCAAAAAATTGCCTACATTGGCGTCTATTGGTTTGTCATAGATTCGGAGTATTTTGGGTAGTTCTCCGAATTAATCAATTTGAATGCCCCACACTTTGGAACCGGAGTTCTAAAATCCCCATATTTCAGAGATCTGTCTGGGGTATAAATATGGGGTCCAAGCACTCTTTATTGATGTAGTTGTGTATTGTTCATCTCTATCCAGTATCAGTACTCGGTTTTTGATATTAATCTTTTCAAAATGACCATCCCAGCAACCCAAAAAGCCATTGTCTTTGAAGAAAGCGGTGGACCATTGCTCTACAAGGATATTCCTGTTCCAAAGCCCAAGCCCAATGAATTATTGATCAACGTCAAGTACTCGGGTGTTTGTCACACCGACTTGCACGCCTGGAAGGGCGACTGGCCCATTTCGACCAAATTGCCCTTGGTAGGTGGTCACGAAGGTGCTGGTGTCGTTGTTGGCATGGGCGAGGAAGTGACTGGGTGGGAAATTGGAGACTACGCTGGTATCAAGTGGATCAATGGTTCGTGTTTGCAGTGTGAATTCTGCCAGCAGTCGTTGGAATCCAACTGTCCCAAAGCAGATTTGTCTGGCTATACCCACGATGGTTCTTTCCAGCAGTATGCCACCGCCGATGCTATTCAAGCCGCTAGAATCCCCAAGAATGTGGACTTGGCTGAGATATCGCCAATCTTGTGCGCAGGAATCACTGTTTATAAGGCCCTTAAGGTTTCGAATGCCAAGCCCGGCGAATGGGTGTGTATTTCCGGTGCCGGTGGAGGTTTGGGTTCTCTTGCTGTTCAGTATGCTAAGGCCATGGGTCTCCGTGTTGTTGGTATTGATGGAGGTGCCGACAAGGGTGCCTTTGTCGAATCATTGGGGGCTGAAGCCTATGTTGATTTCACTGCCACCAAGGATGTGCCAGCCGAAGTTGTCAAAATTACTGATGGCGGTCCCCATGGTGTAATCAACGTGTCTGTCTCCCAGGCTGCTATGCAACAGTCTACTGAGTACGTTAGATCTAATGGTGTTGTTGTTTTGGTCGGATTACCACCAAATGCCAAGGTTGAATCGTCTGTGCTCATGTCTGTGCTTAAGACTGTTACTCTCAAGGGTTCGTACGTTGGTAACAGAGCCGACACCCGCGAGGCTATTGATTTCTTTGCCAGAGGCTTGATCAAGTGTCCAATCAATATTGTTGGCTTGACTGAATTGCCCCACGTTTACGAATTGATGGAGCAAGGAAAGATTTTGGGAAGATATGTCGTCGACACCTCCAAGTAGGTTGGTTTGACACTAATGACTGATGAGGTTGATGATTTAAAAGTGCTGTGCAGTTTTACAATGAAATTACATATTTATTTTAGTGGGAGTTTACCAATAAATGTGCCCATCAACTGTGAACAAGAGAACTGTAGTATATTTAACCAACTATTGCGAACATGATACAAGACTGTAATAGTTTTGACCAAGTACTGTGCCACAGATCGAAGCCGTCAAAGATAAGGTTGAAAATTATTTCGCAGTCAAAATTGCTGCAAAATTTTCTAATAAATACGAATATTATCTACAATATAGAAAGAAAATTCGTTGCTATTTATAGAAAATAATAGATATGTCTTTCAGAGCTGCGAACCACTACCATACATCGCTGTCTACATGGATATAAAGTGCGTTGCGTCTATTATTTTCCATAGTTATATTCCGCTACGTGTGTTATCTCGATATAAAGCAATTAAACATTGACGATAAGTGGTCTAAAAGGCGGTGTTCAATGGAGAGTACACAGTCTTGCCCTTGTAAAATTGGATGGTCTTGGCAGCTCTGGATGCCACACCTTCAGGGGTAAAGTCAAAGTATTTGTACAAGTCAGCAGCCTTACCAGAAGCACCGAATCTGTTCAAACCAAATTGTTCGTGGGAGTACTTTGACCATCCAAAGCTCGACATAACTTCAACAGACAAGATTGGCACGCCATCTGGCAAAACCGACAATCTGTAGTCGAGTGGTTGTTGGTCAAAGGTCAAAAAGTCAGGGATGGAAACCACGTTAGCCTTCAAACCTTCTTCAGCCAACTTCTTAGAAGCATCGACAGAGATGGACACTTCGGAACCGGACGACACAATAATGACATCTGGCTTGTCTTGCTTAACCAAGGTGTAACCACCCTTGGCAGCAGCCTCAATAGAGGAGCCTTCCAATTGTGGCAAGTTCTGTCTGGTCAATGCAATGATGGAAGGGGTCTTGGTGGACTCAATGGCTTTCAAGTAAGCGGCGGAAGTTTCGTTACCATCAGCAGGTCTCCACACCGACAAGTTTGGAATGGCTCTAAAGTGGGCCAAGGTCTCGATAGGTTGATGGGTAGGACCGTCTTCACCCAAACCAATAGAGTCGTGGGTGGCGACCCAAATGACAGGGTGGTGGGACAAAGCCGACAATCTGACGGCACCGGCAGCATATGAAACAAAGTTCAAAAAGGTACCACCGTAGTTCTTGAAGTTGGCACCGAAAGCATCAATACCATTCATGATGGCACCCATACCGTGTTCTCTGACACCATATCTAATGTATCTACCGTTGTAAGCACCCAATCCGGTTGAAGGTGGTTGGAAGTCAACAGAACCAGCGGCTCTTGTCAAGTTGGAGCCGGTCAAATCGGCAGAACCCCCAATCAATTCGGGGATGGCCTTGTGCAAGGAAGTGATGACACCTTCCGACAACTTTCTGGTGGCCAAAGCCTTGTCGGCAGGGGTGAATCTTGGCAAGGCATCCTTCCAGTTTTCAGGCAACTTGCCGTCCAATCTTCTTTGCACCTCGGCACCTTCTTGTGGGTACTTCTTCTTGTATTGTTCCAACTTGGCTTCCCATTCCTTCTGCACCTTTTGGTTTTCAGCAACGTGTTCAGCATAGTAGGCGGAGACATCTTGAGGAATGGCAAACTTCTCTTCGGGGTTGAAGCCAAATTGTTGCTTCAACTGCTTGATGTCGTCGACTTTCAATGGAGCACCGTGGACACCGTGGGTACCAGCCTGGAGAGAACCGAAACCAATGGTGGTCTTCAATCTAACCAAGGTAGGCTTGTTCTTGACGGTCTTGGCCTTGTCAATGGCGGCGGCAATGGCCTCAATGTCGGTGTCACCTTGTTCAACCTCCAAAATGTTCCAGCCGTAGGCTCTATACCTGGCAAGCACATCTTCAGTGAAGGCCACGGCGGTGTCACCGTCAATGGAGATGTGGTTATCGTCCCAGAAGGCAATCAAGTTGTTTAATTGCAAGTGGCCGGCCAACGAGGAGGCCTCGGAAGCCACACCTTCCATCAAACACCCGTCACCCAAAAAGGCATACACATACGAGTCCGAAATCTCGAGGTCGGGCTTGTTGTAGGTGGCAGCAAACTGCTTTTGGGCAAGGGCAATCCCCACGGCGTTGGAGATCCCCTGTCCCAAGGGTCCGGTGGTGACCTCGACCCCGGCGGTGTCGGTGGCCTCAGGGTGGCCCGGGGTCCTGGAGTTCAACTGTCTGAACTGCTTCAAGTCGTCCACGGTCAAGTCAAACTTGTACAACACCAACATGGAGTACAACAAGGCACAGGCGTGGCCGTTGGACAACACAAATCTGTCTCTGTTGATCCACTTGGGGTCTTCGGGGTTGAAGCGCATCTTCTTCCACACGGCGTGTGCAGCGGGGGCCAAACCCAATGGGGCACCGGGGTGACCCGATTGGGCAGCGTCGACGGCGTCGACAGCCAACAATCTAATGGTGGAGATGGACTTGTTGTCAATGGCAGACATTTTCGGTACGAGGGACGGTTTCCAAAACGGGCAAGTTTGTGTCGGGGCAAAAGCTGGTGTCTGCGGGGCAATCGGAATGGCAATTGAGGGGTAGCGACAATTGACAGAGACTGGACCAACAAAGGGGAAACTGGCGATGGAAAATCCGGTAGAGCAACGGGAAAAAAAAAAGTGTCTGGATGGACAGCACCTCGACTTTATATAACGGGCAGGTTGGGAAATCTCTGTCAGTGTGAGGGAGACAATCGTCGCAAATTTTTCAACCGTGGGGGCGCCCGTTCCTTTTTGTTGGTACTAAAAATTATTAATGTCGGACAATGACGGGTTTGTGCGCCGGCGAGTTTCGAGGGTGGGGCCGGGGGCGGCATGGGCGGCACGCACGTGACATTGCCTGCGCGCAGGGAGTTGCACCTTCCGTTAACAGGTCGATGCGGGCGGCCATTGGGGATTCAACTTCCATTTGGTCAAGATTACAAATTGCTGCATTGGCTGGAGGCGCCATTGTGTGCCGGTGCCAACGGCGTCTTGGCCGGTGCCGGAGTTGGCGGGTATCGTTTTGCGACGGGGCCTTGCCGCAGCCGTGTCTGGCGGGTTTGTCGTCGGGGTCGGGGCCGGCGTGGTTAAGCACCGCACGGTGTCGACGTTTGTTGCTCCCGCTGGTGCGTGCGTGGTGTTATTGTTGTGCCAATCCTGATTCTGTGGCCCGATGGTGCGCTCGCCCTGTACAGGAGCTTCCTTCCCCTCCCCACTTCCCCCCTCCCGCCAATTAGTCAGGCGGTGTATCACGTGACTGCGTCCGCCGGTCGTGCCCGCCACTGGCGCCAGTGCAACTGTCCCGAGAGTACGAGTGCTTAATAATCGGCCCGCCCCGTGACCTAATTTGGGCCCTGGCGGGATTCTAGACTGGGTGGGCGTGTGCTGGGAGCCATGCTGTGGTTGCGGTTGCATTCTCACGGGGCAAGTCCGACTGCTACTAGGGCTGCGGCGTTGGCTGCCACTACTGAGGCACGGATGTCTTGCGGTGTTGATGTCTTGATGTTTTGGTGTGTTGCTGCGGTGGTTATTGAGGTACTGATGTTCTGCTGCAGTGATTCTTGCGGTGCTGACGTCGTACTGACGTCTTGCTGTTGCTGCGTTGCTTGCATTACTTGCGGCGCGTGTCGTGCATGTCGCGATGTCGCGCACGCCGTTTGCGACATTATGGCAATGTCGCCCTGCCCAATGTCGCCCAACGATACCAGCCGGACTTTCCCCATTGGGAAAGGGGCCACTAAGGCCGAATGTCAATGTTACATGGGCATGTATTAACCGGGGGTGCCAAGTTTCAAACTTGGCCCCGAACCTATAAAGTCGAGAATTGAATAGACGACAATGTCGCCCGTGCTATCGCCTGTGGTGGTCTGGGTCGTCAAACGGACTTCGCTGGCTGCTGGACTCCGACGTGGGCTCCAACTGGCTGCGGATGGGGTCGCGGTCAAACTCCACGTTCAACAACACCGACCCCAACGTAGACCCGGCGTCGGTGCGGGTGTCGTGGTCAAACTGGATGAAGTCGAGGGGGATGGTGGAGGCGTGCGCCGGCGCCGGGGTGGAGATGTCCATCAAGATCTCGCGGTCGCGATGGGGTCCCGAAGGGTATCCCGGGGCGTCGGGGTCCTTCTTCTTGACAGAGGTGGCGCGGGTGATCTGACCAATGTCGGAGTCGACGTCGGAGTCGGAGTCGTCCATGTACTTGGGCCCGGCGGTGGGGTTGGCGTGGGCCATGGTGGAGACGGTGCCGGCGTGGCTGAGGTTGTTGTAGTCGGAGTTGTCGTTGCGGTAGGTGTCGGAGTCGTCGATGTCGTCGAGCTCGTCGTCGGTGACGTCCTCTTCTTCTTCTTCCTCGTCGATACGATCGACATTCACCAACCGCGGCTGGGCTTTGATGGCAGTCATGGTACCCGGCTTGGCCGTGCTGTGCGGGGCGCCGTTGTCGGCTCCCGCGTCGTGCGCCCCCGGGCCCGGGTTGGCGACGATGACGTCGCCGATGATGGAGGCGTTCTCGATGGTGTTCAAGTCGGAGAACAACGAGTCGGTGTCGTAGGAGTAGATGGAGCGGGTGTTGTGCTTGGTGGGTCGCACCGTGACCCCGGGGATGTAGGCGATGGGCAAAATGTTGGATGCGTTGGTGGTGGAGATGGAGGTGGCCACCGAGTTACGGTTGGAGGAGTTGGGGTCGAGGTAGATCTGGGATGCTGGCTCTTGGTTAATCTGGTTGTTGGCCATGCGGATGATCTGCTTCTGGCGCGCCCGTCGCTGCGCCGCCTGCACCTGGAGGGCACGAGCCCGGTCCTTACCAGCAGTGGGCCGGGTGAAGGACTCGTACGACGAGAGTCGTTTGCGGGTGGCACGGGCGCTGGCGTTGTTGCGGCGGGCAACCACCCGTTCCTGACCCGACGGTGCTCCGGTGCCGCCCGATGGGGCTCCGCTGGCGGGGGAGATGACGTGGCCGCTGCCGTTGGACGATGGAGCGTCTGGCGACGACGCCTCGCCGCCGTGGATGCTAGACTCGAGCTTGGACAAGGCGTAGTCGCTCAACTCGTCGCCAAACTCCTCGTCGCCGTCGTCCTCCTGCAACATCACCGGGTGCTTCTTGCGGTACACGTAGTAGTAGTAAAACACCGCCGCCACGAGCACCAACACCACGACACCACCGATGGCGCCACCCACGATGCCGCCCACAGGGGTGGACTTGCCCTCGCCCTCTATGGGGGCGCAGTAGTATTCAGCGCACTTGTCGCAGGTCGGGGTGGTCTGCTGACACTGGGTTCCCGATCGACACTTGGGACAGGTGCCGGGGGTCTGGGGACAGGTGACGCACCCGTTGTCGTCACGCTCCACGAGCTCTGGCTCAAACACAAATGATCTGGGCACTCTCATGACATGGACTGTGGCCGCAGACTGAGGGTACGGTCAATTGCGGAAAAGCGATGGATATGCGGAAAAGGGATGGATATGCCGTAAAACGACTGGTCTGGGACTGGATTCAGGTAAACGGGTTGGACTCAGTTCAAGGGATTGGACTCACGTCAAGGTCTGGATGATAAAATGACTGGTCTCAGGTCAACAGGCAGGATTCACAGCTGTGGTTCTGCTGGGTCGCTGGCTCCAATATGAACGCACGAAGGACAGTAACGGCTGTTCACACAAACGGCAACAACGATGGAATCACAATCACGGCCAAGGATGCCCGATGGGGGATGTTTGCTGGCCAAAGATGGGGGTCAACGAGGCACAACTTTTGCCGCCGCGAATGGATGGATCTCGAACACACACTGTCGGCTCGTGTGTGGTGGGGTGTCTGAGCCGATGGATGCCGATGCAAGTAGTTTTGTCTGTCTGGCTTTTTTCCAGGCCCGTTGATTTGTCTTTATGGGCGCATAAACCAAGTCTGACAATATTTTTTGCCCTTTGGGAATTGTCACCATTATTTTTTTGATTCCCTATTGTTTGGCCAAAAAATACTGATAAAATACTGATAAAATATCGAAAAAATATGGAAAAAATATTGCTATTTTTTTCTTTAGGAGAGCTATTTTTGGCACAGAACCCAAACGTTCATCTCTCATACTGGCTTCAAACATGGCACCCGACACCATCACACATGGCTGGGTGCCAGCGTCGGTCCTGTAGAGGTGGGTAAGGGTCCAGTGAAATATGGGGGCCAAGCTTGGTGAAGGGGGTGGGGGGGTGGGGCTGTTTGGCTCTGAGACGTGGCCTGGACCCCAACAATGGCCCAACAGTAGAACAATGGCCGGTAATCTCCTGTATTTCTGATTTCTCAGTGGCCTCAGCTCGTCTCGCAACCGGCCACAAAGCTCCGCCGCTGGCATTTTGGGAACTGCGAAAACGGTCTGGATTCGCCCTGGTGTTTCACTTGACAACCACAAAATAAGATTCTGTAGACGACACCACGGCTGAGCTTGCACACCAAAGCACTTGTCACCTCAGGTGCTCGTGGGGGGGCGGCTATCGGGCCCGTGGACAAAATGCCATAGGTCCCTGTTGCCCGCCCCCGGCAGCGCACTGTTGCGCACTTGTGGTGGTTGTGAAGAATCGTCGTTCCTGGACACAAACTCTATTGGTACGCGTTGCAAAATGGTGCCTGATCCATCCGGTTGGGTGCTAATGGATCTAATGACCGTAGGCCCTCCCGATGTGACGGTACCTGCATGCAACGCCGCCATAGCTGGTTGAGTCTTGCCGTGTAGCAGTAGAGTCATAGCGTTCTGGCACAGGTCGTCCCACCTTCCGCGTCCAAGTCGTTTTGTTGCTAGGCGTAGAGCACGCTGGTTTGGTCTGTGCAAGACAAATCGTCTGCACAGTATAATAGATGGACGGCAGAGCTTGTAGACCATGTTTGCATCTTGTCAGTAGTTGTTAACCGAGTACAATGGTTCTCACGTGTTGGTAAAGGGGTCTTTCTTTGTGCTAGGTTTGGTAGCTTATGCGTGTCGCAAAATACCATTCTGAAACAATCCCGATGGGGTTGATTGTACCAGCGCAGTTGGCTACGCAGGGGGGCCCTGGGGTGCTTGCAGTGATTGCTAGCACGACAAGCATAATGGCTCTGAGCCAGCGCCGTAGACTGACGTATTTTGGAGAGCAATACCACGGAAATTACGAGAGCCAACAGACTGCACCAGGATCAATGTTTCGCCAGTAATTGGTGCAAAGGTCTTGCCGTTTTCGGTGTTTTCGTCTTGTTCGTCAGTTTCTCTTGTTGGCCAGTGCTATCTTGTTCCAGTGCTATCTTGTCCAGTCAGTGTTCTACCCTGTCTTTCCCGTGTTGGTGTCTTGTCCTGCCAGTGTTCGTATCTGTGTTGGTGATCTGAGGCGATCATGGGTCAAGATTGTAGTCTTGCGTCACTTGGCATCCCTTGTGGATGTCCCAGAACCGCAAGATTAACAATGGTGGATGACAAATCGACTTTGCAACCATTTTGCGTAAAATTCTCAATGCTTGTAATTAACAAAGCTGGCTGCCACCCTGAAATATTGATGTTCAAGGGGGCCTGCCGTTGTATAGACAAAGCGAGTGCCATAACAAATGCCCCCAGATGCCGTTTCTACGGCGCTACAGCACATTGATACCAGCAATTTGCTTTTAGAGGGGATGAGGTTGGCTTACGGGCGGTTGCAAATCGCCCTGGGGTTGAGTTTGCTTTCGCACTAAATTGTGGGCAGAAAAAATCGTGCTAGCGAGACCACGGTACGAGACCGTCGAATGCTCGGGTGATAGCATCAGGATGGCCAAGATATTGAGTGCACTGCGTCAGAGATTGCATCTACATCCACACATTGTACATTCGTAGAAGCATGCACTTTCACGAATTTATTGCGCAACCATACCTCCAGCTCAGGTCCAACTCTCGCTACCGCGACGGGAATTCTGAACAATTTTGCAATCTGGTGCGAGCGCCTGTATAAGCATTTCGGTCCAGCGACATCTCTCGCCGGGTCCACCGCGAGAAAATTGTGGGTCCTCGCAGTAGAAATTCTCGCTGCAAGCTCGTGGTGGCAGAAATTGCTGGAAAAGTGACACCTTTCTCGCTAATTTGAAGTACGCCCCGTACGTGCCACACAGCGACCTCAGGCCCAGCGAGAATGAGCTTTCATTTCCTTGCTACGCCATACCGCGTTTGCCTCGACGGTTTAGGGACTGTCGTGCCGTATTCCTTGACTCGACTCTGAAGTGTACAGCATTCGACGAATTTTATCTGTACAATTCTAGGAACGTGCTCTTCGGACAGCTTATGTCGTCGCTGTACTTTTCTTTCTCTTTCTCTCAATTTCTGCGTTTCCTTCCCTCTTCCTTCCACTTCTCGTTCCTCTCACTCTCAACCTCTCTATCATCGCCTCTTGTACCCACTTCTTCTCACCCCATTTCTCCTCACCCTTCCACTCTACACTCCCATCCATCACATGCGCATCCCATTCTACATATATTACAGTTACACTAAACTCCCGGTCAAAAGGTTTGCCTCAACTCATGGGAAAACTTGTAGTTTTCTCTCCGTCTCGTCAACCACGTCTTCTCGTAGTCAAAATACTTGTAGTTGGCCTCGTCGTCGCCGTCATCGCCATCGTCTTCTCGCTCCTTCTGCACCACGCTCATGGACCTCGTCTTTCCGCCCTGGCGGCTGTCCTTCAAAAACCATTGCTTCAAGTCGCGGTTGAACACCCACCCCCGCCTCGAGAGCTCGCGGGCCGCGTTCCACTTGGCCAAGCTGTCAGAACCATCGCTGTAGTAGAAGCAAAAGAACAAGGTGTCATTGTCAAACTTCTTCATGTAACTGCTGCTGTTCAACTCGTACATGGGCTCCTGGGGGTAGTCCACCGACGAGGGGTGGATGTTGACGGGGTTGTACTGGCGGGGCTTCTCGGCGTCAAATGAGTCGGGGCAGTTGAGCAACGACGACTCCAACATGGAACTGATGGCCGCAAACGGCAATGGGTTGTTCAACCGTGTGCGCACAAGGTTGCTGATGGTGTCCACCGAGTCCCAGTACGACTTGTCGTCGTCGCCGCCCGGCAGCTGCGACCGGCTCACCTGACTGCCCTCTCGCGACTCGCTCTCCTGCAACTTGCGCAGACTCACCAATGGCGACGCCAGGTTCGACTTGGTGGGCAACCCGGGAGGAGCCTTGGATGACGTTTTGGTGGTGGTGGAGGTAGTGGTGGTGGGGGTGGCCGAGGACGCCGAGGCGGCCGAGCCAGGGGTGCCTGCGGGCCCCCCTGCTGCCTGGGCGGCCTGGGCGGCCTTGATGACGGTCGAGTACGAGTTTGCCGACGTGATTGGCGGTGGAGGCGACGCCGGCACCACCGCTGGCTTTGCCTTTTTGGTTGGGGTGGAGGTGGTGGAGGCGGAGTTGGCATTTTGCAGCACGGGGGGTGGTCTTGACGACTCAGACCCCGCCCTGGTCTCGCGTACCGCCGGCTGGGGATGCGACGACGGCTGGGGGTGGGTCGATTCGTCGCTGGCCTCCACGGCCATCTGGGCCAACGACCCCTGCACCTCGATGTCGTCGTCGTCGTCCATGTCCAACTGGTCGTAGAAGTCGTCGTACTCCACGTAGTCCTCCTCCTGGTTGTTGTCGACGTAGTAGTCCAAGTCGTCCTTGATGTCGTCAATCTTGGCCGGGTCCAAGCGGTCATTCTCCACGTTGCGCAATATGGTCTCCAACCGGGCAATGTGGCTTGAGTTGCGGTCGATTTTGTACTTGACGTCGTCAATGGACGTCTGCACCGAGTACCCCTTGGTCTTTTTGGTGTGTCCGCCCAACGAGTTCAACTCCTGCTCCAACCCTTCGTTCTGGGCCGTCAACTGGTCGATGATGTCGCTGATGTAGTTGATGGCGTCGTTGCGCTTGCCGTCATCGCCGTCGTGGCGCGCGTACCGCGACCGCTGGCTCTGCAACTCCAACCCTTCGTTGGAAAACTGCTTGATCTTCAGCGACTTCTCCAAGTCCTTGAACTGGTCCATGGCGTGTTCGATGCGGGTGCGGTTTTCCTGGAGTAACTTCTTGTCCAACTTGATGCTGGAGTCGCCCAACCACTGCTTCAACTGGTCCCGCGACCGCTGGAGCTTCTTGATCTCCTTCTTCAAGTCGCTCTCGAGCTTTTCCTTCTGGGACGAGATTTCCGACGACACCAACTTGTCGTAGATGTCGTCGAAAACCGACAATCCCTCGGCGATCTTCTTGTTGGTCTTGTCGAATTCCTGTTGGAGTTTTCGCGTGCTCATCGTATCATTTAGTGGCGGTGGTGGGTGGTGGTGGAGGTGGTTGGGGTTGGTGTGGAGTTTGTAGGTTTTAGAGACGGTGCGTGCTGAAAGTTACCGGGAGTGCTGGAGATTACACCGAAGTTAGTGAGCACCAGTGCGAGAACTTCCAAGGGCATGGTGGGAGTGGGCAGCACAGCCTGAGGGAGGGTCCGGTGCCCGTTCGCGGTGACGTACGTCGTATGCGTGTCGGGCATGTAGCAATGCTCATATATGTCTTCGTTGAAGATATCCACCGTGGATCTTTGTAAGTGGATTCACGAGCGCAGTATGCTCATACGCAATATGCATATCTATATAAGTTCCACTTGCTTACGTATACTTGTTACAATCTCTCTCCACATCTCAACTAACATGTCGTCTATATCAACATTTCTTTCTACATCTCTTTCGACATCTCTATCGACATCTCTAGCGACATCTCTATCAAAATTTCTTTCTACATTTCTTTCTACATTTCTTTCTACATCTCTATCGACATCTCTATTAACACCTTCTCTACCACTACTCTACCACTATTCTATCACTACATCACCACTATCTAATCACTATCTCATCGACCAACAAACACCTACGCGTCTACTCCTTGTCTGCCTCCAACACACCCACCTCTTGCCGCAAAAACTCGTCGCTAAAATGGCAGATCTGGCGGAAATTGTACTCAAACCCGTCGATACCACCGTAGTAGGGGTCGTCAACAATCTTTTTGTAGTTCTCAGTCTTCCAGCGGCCAAACAACTCCACCACCGCGGTGGCGTCGCGGGGCTTGATGTGCAACAAGTCGTCCCTGTTCAGCTCGTCCATGGCAATTACGTAGTCAAAGTGGTAAAAGTCCCCCGGCGAAATCTGCTGCGCCGCGTGATTAACGGGAACTCCGTGCTTGCGGCAGGTTTTGGCCGATCTGGAGTCCGGAGACAGGCCTATGTGCCAGCCCCCGGTTCCAAAGGAGTCGATTGTCTTGAAGAAGCGGGAGTATCCGCCCTGCTGCACCTTGTGCTTGAAGATGGCTTCTGCCATTGGCGACCGGCAACTGTTGGATTAGTATATGGTGTGGGGTAGGACGGTTTTCTACTTACATGTTGCCGAGGCAGACGAATGCCACGGAGATCTGATTCTCTTCTCGAGTAAAGTTTGTCATAGTTTTTCGGCGGGTTGTGGTGTAGCTATGGGAACAGGTGGTGGAAATGGGGGAATATGGGGTGGTGAGAATTAGTGAGTGACAATAGCGAGACGAGCGAGAAATGCGAGCAATAGCGATAATGAGAAAAGCGTAGGGCGGGATATGAGAACAGCGAGGAGCGGAAGAGAGAATAGCGAATAGCGGGAAATAGCGAAAAATGAAATCATAGCGAGAGCTAGCGAAAATGGAACGAATTGTATTCCGTCGCCATTGTATTCTGTCACTACCGGATTATTTACAACGGTGTTTGACTTAGAGCCAGGAAGATTACGGAAGAAAACTACGGAAGAAAAGGTTCTGCATCTACCTCGCTATTTGAGCGCATTCAATCTAATCATATATCTAAAACGCTGCATAGCCTTGTCAGTTGTGTAAAAGCCAATTTCAACAGTCGCCATCGTTGACTCAGATAGGCTCTCTTGCTTGTCTACTGTGGCTTTATGCAATGCTGATGCCCGTGCGCAATTGCGTTTGGCTTATCTCGCCCTTCCAGATATTGCCGGTTTTGGGTTCCAATTACAAGTTTTCCACGTATAGCATGTATTTAGAAGTACGTAAATCAGGTACCGGGGCTGTGACGGACTTTCTGCAGCATCTCGTGCCACTGCTTTTATGCCGTAGTGTTTTGGTGCCGTCTGTATGATGTCCGGCGCCTAATGGTTATTTTTCGTTGACCTTGTCAAAGGTATAGCCAGCAACGTTTTCGTGAATCACCGCGCGGTACTCTTCCACTCCCTGGCACAATTAGACGTGCTTCCGAACATGAAAGAATGCTTGCATGCAGAGCTCAAAGAGGAAAGTTCTGTCCTAGTCCATGATGTATCCAAAGCGAGTTTTCTCAGGAGACATGAAATTACTGCGAAACTAATAACAAAAGTTCTCGCTAGAAACAAAAACCCCGGCCAATGCTGCAATACGCTCCTAACTCACCGCGAAAAAAACCATACTTTCCGAAATTGCTGCAAAAAATCACCGCCGCTCGCTAGCCCACGGCGAACCGCACCAATGTCTCGCCATTTTTACCGCCAAAACTCACTACGAGCCCGCCAAAATCCCACCACAATTTCGCATCTCGCTACGGTTGCAACATTTTTGCAGCCACTCTGTCACCTAACCACAGTAACAAGTCTCGTGTATTATCGCATATATATCGCTCACGGCTACTGCCGACACTGAAATGACATTACAATGTTGTCGTTTTTGTCGCCATTTTGCAGCCACTCGTATCTCGCTTTCACCACCTGCAACCACAACCACAAGTCTCATGTACTAACGCATATATCGTTCACGGCCACCGCCGTCACTGGATCGAAGACACTACAAAGTTCTTCCACTCGTCAAACGCCACCGGCTCGTAAACATGCCTATACTCGTCGTCGATCTTGACCTTCTTGTCGCTGAACAAGGTGTCCAAGTCGTCGTCGTCGTGGTCCCGCTTGATTCCACGGGCGTCGGGGAGCTCGACTGCAGGAGCGTCCTCCGCGGGGGCGTCGCCAAGGGCAAACTGGTCGCACACAGTGACGATATCGTCGGCCACCAAGTCGCGAATGGCGTCCACCTGCTTGAACGAGGTGGTGATGGCCAACGGCTTCACCTCGCACGTCCACTCGCCACCTTTAGGCGACAACGGCGACTTGACAATAGGCTTGCCCGTAGGCGACGCCTGGGCCCCGGAACCGGTGGGGTCCACCATCTCCACCACGGAGTCGTCCAACTGCAACAAGTTGGCCAATGCCGCGTAAAAGAACCGTTCGGGGTCGCTGTTGGACCACTCCTTGCGGGTGGCCAGGCGTGAGTCGTGGGTGGTGCCAGCAAACAAGTCGACGTCGGTGGTGGGGTAGATGGCGGGGGCAGGCGCAGGGCCCGACCCCGTGGGGGTGGTTTTGACAAGGTACCCCGGCGACTGGTCTGAAGGGGTATTCTTGGCGGAGTGGGAGTGAGGAATGTGTGGAGTGGGGATGCTGTTGGGGGTCTTGATGGCGGTGGCTAATGTGCCTGGAGTAGGGGCTGAGGTGCTGCTGACGGAGCCCTTACCCTTCTTACGGCCCGGGGGTGCGGGTGCCTTCTTGCTGGCGGCGGCAGCAGGGGCCTTGGCTCCCACCGAACCCCGCTGGCTGTTGGCCTTTTGCATCTGCTGGTGCTGTGGGGTGGGGCCAACTGGGGGCTGTTGGTGGGGCAACCCGGGGCTGGAGCTGACACTGACGCGGGTACCCTGTGGGGGCATAGCGGGAGCCGGGTCCCAGGAGGCACCGGGGTTCATGGCCGCGGTCTGGGGCTTCTGGCGGGGCCCCTGAGGGCCGGGCATGGGCTTTTGCTGCATATGGGGCATGAAGGACTGGTTGGGCAACTGAGCAGCGAGTTGCTGGCTCTGCTGGTTTTGGTTCTGTTGATTTTGGTTCTGCTGGTTCTGTTGGTTCTGAAGTGGGTTCTGCTGGTTCTGCTGCTGGCCCTGCTGCTGGCCCTGCTGGCCCTGCTGGAGCTGGCGCCGCTTGGTGATCTGCACTTTGACAAACTCATAGTATTTGGCAAACTGTAACTTGAGCTTGTTCATCATGTCGGGGGTCGCCAAGTAGATGCCCCGGTGCAAGCTCTCCTGGATGCTGTTTGTCATGTACTTCATCTGGATGATCTTGCGGGTGTGCTCCACGTTCTTGCTGAAGATATAAAAGTAGCTGATGATGCTGTCCATGCCGCGGAACTGGTGGTGGATCTTGGCCATGGTGTCGCGCACCTGGGCCTTGTCGTCCGGGGAGAGCGATGCCGTTACGTCGTTCAAAACCACATTGTTACGCGACACTTCGTCTATGATCTGCCGCAACTGGGCCTTGAGGTCGTCGGTCAACGCTGGTTCAAAGCTCATCTTGGCCAGAGCCGGGGCTGGGCCCGGTGCCACGGGGGCGGGCTTGTTACGGGGCCCATCGGGGGCCGGGGGCGCCAATGGCGATGAGAGAGGGTTGGCCTGCATTGCTGGCTTCATCATGGGAGTATTCATGGACGCAAGCATGGGCAGCTGGTGGGGCGGAAGCTGGTGGGCCTGGAGCGGGCTATGCTGGGGAACGGGCTGTTGCTGTTGTTGTTGTTGTTGCTGCTGAAGAGGGGCCACTGGGAGTCCCATGTTCTGACCCATATTCTGGCCCACGTTCTGGCCCATGTTCTGGTTCTGACCAAGGCCAGCCATTCCCCCCAGGGCCTGGGCTTGGACCTGGGCTTCCTTCCACTGTTGGACCTTCTGGTGCATGATGTATTTGCGGATGAACAAGTCCTTCTGTGACACGTCAATCTTCTTCTGCTGCACGAGTCGGTTCCAGAGAAGCATGGCCTCGTTGCTGTACTTCATGAGCTCCTGTTGGCCGAGCTGGGGCATCTGGGGTGGTCCCTGGCCCGGTCCTCCCGGCGCCTGTCCCTGTGCCTGTCCCTGTCCCGGAGGCCCCTGGCTAGGATTCTGTTGTCCTGAACCCTGTTGGGTGAGGCCCGGGTGGGCTTGCTGGTTCTGCATTACCGGCAGCTGGTGCATTAGCTGGGGACTCTGCTGCTGTTGTTGTTGTTGTTGCTGCTGACCCTGTCCCGGAGGTTGGCCTTGTCCCTGAGGTCCCTGACCCTGGCCCTGGCCCTGGGGTCCCTGTCCCATCTGCCGCTGCTGCAACTGTCGCTGGAGGAGCTGGCGCTGTTGTGGAGTCAAGTTGTTGAGATTGATGTTGCCGGCGCTAAACCCGGGGGCCGCGTCCTTCATCTGCCCCATCTTCTGCTGCTGCTGGTGGCGCACCACCATCTGGATGTGGGCCGCCTGCACGTCGGTGATCACCGGCAACGCGTCCTGGGGGATGATGCCCTTCTTGAGGCAGTCATAGATCTGGGGCCACGTGGAAACGTTGGGGGGCACCGAGGGGATCTTGGCCAACAACGGCGGCGGGATGGCGGCGTTGCGGATGAGGTTGGCCAACTGGGGCGAGATGGGCTTGCGGCCGGTGCCGGGGCGCTGCCCGGGGGCCATGGAGGCGGCTTTCTGGCCGTTTCCGGCGCCGGCGCCCCCCTGGAGGCCTGCCTGTGCCTGGGGCTGCTGGCCCGGCACCGCGCCCATGCGGAACTGCTGCTGGGCCTGCTGTTGGGCCTGCTGGGCCTGCTGATGGGCCTGTTGTTGGGCCAGTTGCGCCTGCTGCTGCTGCTGCTGCTGCTGCCGCGCCTGGAGCCCCTGATTGCGGGCCTGGGCCTGGGCCTGGGCCTGTTTCTGCATAAAGTTGACGTTCTGGACATTGACGCCGGCTCCAAGGTTGCTGCGCATCTGGTTGGCCATGCCCGGGCCCCCCTGCGGTGCCTGGCCCTTGTGGGCCACGCTGTTCAACTGGTTGACCTTGTACTTGAGTACCCGCAAGTACTCGTCCTTGGTCTTGGCGTTGACAAAGGTGTTCTTCTCGAACTCCTGCGCCATCATGGTGGCTCGCTGGTGGTCCATGGACGGCAACGCCTGCATGGTTGCGATCAAGTAGGCAATGACCTTCTGGCGGTCCTGGGCGGGGTAGATGCCCTGCCACAGGCTCATGCCCGGCTGGTTGGGGCCGAGGTTGTTCATGGTGGGGTGTCTGGCGGGGTATCTGGTGGTTGAAATCAGTGTCTGATGGTCGATATCAGTGTCTCGTGGTTGCTGTCTGATGTTCTGTATCAGTGCTAGGTGGTAGATGCCGTGTTAATGGTTGATATCAGGAATGGTGTCAGTGTCTGATATCAGTGTCTGATTGTTGAAGCCAATGTCTGATGTCAGATGGTCGATGCTAATGTCAGTTTCTGATGCCTGTGTCTAATGCCTGATGCTAGCGTCTGCTCTGCGTCTGATACAGTGCGCAGTATGTGCCGTTAGTGTCCGATCTCTGTGGACGTGAGGTCGCCGTATGTCTGGCCCGATTACTCGGCGTCGAGTCTGATATAGCGGGTGTATCCGTGTCGGCAGTTTTCCGTGTCGACAGTTTCTGTGTCGGTGGTTTCTGTGTCGGCAGTTTTCCGTGTGGACAATTTTCCGTGTCCAAACAACTATCCTCAATCTCGCCAAGTCTGATCTGGTACGTTCAATGTCTCTCTTCTCCAATGTCTCTCCGATCAAGGTGTCTCCTCCGAATGTCTCGGTCTCCTCACTGTCGGGCTGAAAAGTGGGCCAAGAGGGGCAACTGGAACAAATGCCGCACAAAGTCTCTCGGCACGGGTGAGGAACAAAGCAAAAGATCAACTCCACGAGGGGATTCCGGCGTTGCAGATTCAGCGATGAGCACTCCAGACAAGCTCCAGCGGAAGTCCGACACTACAGTTAAAGCCTTCAGACAGACAAAAAAATTGTTTGTGTAAATCACACCTTTTACCTGGCACAAATTGGGGTGCGAAAAGTCGGGAGGGGCAGACAAATGTCCACACCACTGACAAAAAAGTGGCCCCGTCTGCAGGGAGAACAATAGCACCATTTGCGCTGACCTCATGCCGACACCAAACACCAGATCTGCACACCAGCTATAACGAATCAGTCGCGACAAATAGACCCAGATAGCACAAGCAAACAGACACCATCAAGACGACACCATCAAGACGACACCACCAAGACACTGGCGACACAAAGACATTGACAAATAGACACTAAGACTCTGACAAAGAGCCGCTACGATACTAACAAATGCACACCTACAAAGACACTAACAATAGGCACTAGCAGGCAGCCACTTACATCTCAACCTAGCAAACAGACACTAAATGTCAGACACTAAAACTACCAAAAGCAAGACCCCACAAATCTGACAGACACTATTAGATACATACATCTACAGACACAGACGCAGACCTCGTCGTTGCCCACTGCACCTCTAGGGCTCCACTCCCCCAGTTCCACGTGCACCCACCAACTCCCCCCGTCACCATTGCCGTTTGTCGGTCATCTCGTCGCGGCTCGAAGTGTCTGTGGTTGCAAACACGACGTTTTGTCTCGTCTCCGCCCGGTTGCCAAAACGGGACACACCGGTGATTTTTGTCGCTCCTCGGCTCCGCATCCCGATCGGGCCGTACCGCCGTTTGCAACCGCACGGCTGACATGGCCGACTCCGTAGACTTTTGCTGACAGCGATCATGAGTTCAACAATGGCGAAATAGACTTGCAGGTGATGGAAGAGAATCACCATTATTGCTGGCTAGATCCTAGAGGTGCAGGTTCTGCCGGTGCCGATGTCGCTAAAGTTAACCGATTGTCTCGCTAGCTACCTGCAGGTCTGCATGCACCTAATTGCTGCAAATCGGGAATCAGCGGTGGAGCTCCGTGGAGCTTGTGGTGAGCGAGATCTTGGTTCGGCAGCTGCTGAATAGTTGCTGTGGTTGTAATTGTGGTATTATTGCGACCTGAATGGACAGCGTCGCGAAGGAATGCGATGGTGACGAAGAACAGACAATAAAGACAGAAGAACTAACAATCAAGATAGAAGAACAGACAATAAAGAAATAACAACAACAATAAAGATGAATGGCAGAAGCGAATGACTAATGAACCAATTCTATCCAATCTATTCTCATTCCACGACAAATCTTCATCTTGTACCGCCACTTTGCGCATCCATAATTACAAGTGCATCCGCGCTACCATATACACTCTACTGTCTCTGACAGTAGGCTCCTGCTACAACTAGTTTCAGTTCAATCCATTTCACAGTTTGATCTGTTGAAGCCAGTTTGACAAGTTTCAGAAACTAAATAGCTTGATCCTGCTAGCCACTACCAAATTACAGGACATATACCTGTCCCCGCTACATTAGTGTCGCAATGTACAAAATGCAAATGTATTGATGCTATATCCCAACCTAAACCGTGACATACGACCTCTTGATGGCCTTCTTCTCCTCGTATTTCTGTTGCTGGTGCTCGTCGATAAACTCGGTCTCATGAGCCAACTTCCATTGCTGGCTTACAAACCGCAATCCCAGAGTGTTGACCCCCAACTGGGAGCCTGAGTATTGCAACTGATGCCTCAACTGGGCCTTGACCTTGACCAACTGGTTCACAACCTTGTCGTCCTTGTGGTTGACTAACTCTCGAGTGTTGTTGCTGACAACGAAGAAGAGCACGCGGCAAATGATGGACATATTTACAAAGTTTGCCATGGCCTGGTCGTCGCTGGTCCACACTTGCACCATCCTCAACAACTTCAACGAGTACGAGAATGGCAACACGAGCAAAGCGTCATCCATCTGTGCCGGTCTGATTTTGGTCAATACACTCAACACGTATTGACTTCCCGTCATGTTAAGAGCCAACAAGATGGAGTGGGATGTGGGTTTGATGACAGTCTTGTTGAGCTTGACGGCGGTGTGGTACTGGTCCCAAGCCTCGACGTCGGCGTCACCAATGTCGAGGGCCTCCATCAACTTCTCCCCCGCCTTCAAAGATTCCAATGTCTGCTTGCGCACGTTCTCGACCCCGTCATTGTCGCCTTCGTCGTCGCCGTCGCCGCCCTTGTTGCCGCCGTGGTCAATGTTGTCCACCTGGTCTAACAACGACGCTTCGTATAACTCGTCCAACTGTTTTTCTTTCTCTTCCTCCACAAACACCTGGTCGTCGGTGGCAGACCACACCCGGATGGAGCGGTCGTGGGCCGTTGATACCACCACCAACCCGTCGCTGGAGGTGGCCAAGCACCACACCTCGCCGTGGTGGGCCGCGAGTCGCTGCACACACACAAACTTGTCACCGTCCCAGTACTTGACCAACCCATCCTTGCCCGCCGAGAAAAAGTGGTGGGAGTCGCCAAGGAACCTCACGCTCATCACCGAGTCCTGGTGGGCAAACAACGACCGGTGACAGTCACCAAAGTCCAACCCCCAGAGCTTGACGTTCTTGTCGGCCGATCCCGTCACAAGTAACTTGCCGTCGGCAGACATGTCGAGGCACAACACCGGCAATTTGTGGCCGTACAACGTGAGGGCCACCTTCCATGAGTCCATGGCCACCACCTGCACCGTGGTATTGAGAAGCGCCACTGCCAACCGTGCGCCGTCCGGCGACACCCGCACGCACAACACGTCGTCGCCCATATCCACCGTGTTCTGGGGCACTAACCGCAAGTGGGCGGCGGTGGCTCCCGTGCCCGCCACGGGCTCGTGCTCCACCGTCAACCCCCACACCCGCACCGTCTTGTCGCCGCCCCCCGTCACCACCGTGCGCCCGTCGGGGGCCACGTCCAACGACCACACCGGGGCTCCCTCGGCCCCGCCATGGGCCCCTTCCACCCGGTGTACCACCGATGCGGTAGCCACGTCGTGCACCTCCACGTCACCGTTCTTGAGGCCCACCACCACCAACGTCCCTCCCGGGAGAAACCGGCAGCACAACGGGTACCCCGCCACCGCCGCCGTGCGCACCACCGCCCCCGTGCGCACGTTCCACACCTTCAACTCGCCGTCGCCGGCGGTGGCCAAGAGCCGCCCGTCCGCGGCCACGTCCATGGCCCGCACGTCGTGGCGGTGGCCCGGCCCCTCCACGGCGTACCGCCGCACCGGCACCACTGCCGCCTGCCCCGCGCGCCACTGGCCGCGCCCGGGCACCTGGTGGAGCTCGACGGAGTTGGCCCCCGTAGCCACCACCAACTCCACCTCGCGCCCCGTGTCCGCCCACGACCACCCCCGCACCTTGCCCCCCGCGCGCACCGTGGCCACCGTGGCCATCGTCATCGCCACATCTGCCTGCACCGTGCGCTCGGCCTCTGATTGGTCCACGCCCTTGGCCACAAGCCGCTTGACGCGGCGGGCCACCCCGCGCGCCAACTCGTCCGCCCCTCGCACCCGCCATACCTCCACCGTGCGGTCGGCACTCGACACCCCGAAAACGGGCCCGCTGCCGGCGGGGGCAGGCCTAAACTGGATGTGCCCCGTGCGGGCGGTGCTGGCCTTGGCAAACGCCCCGAGCTCGACGGCACGGGCGCCGTCACCGGCGGCCATGTCGAGGCGCCACATCTTGAGCTCGTCACGTGCGCCCCCGGTCACGGCCATGGTGCCGTCGCCGGCCACCGCGAGGGCCCAGCACGCGCCTGCGTGGGCAAGGTGGGTCTCCACGCACTGCTGGGCCGGCAAGTCCCACACCTTGAGGAGGCCGTCGCGGGCCACCGTGACGAGATGGTCCTCGGGCCGGTCCTGGGCGTCCGGGCCGGCATCGGCGCCTTCCGGCACCGGCTGAGGCACTAAATGCACCCCTGTAATTGGGCCCTTGTGGCCCTTAAGACGGTACAACCCCGTCTCGGCCAACAAGTCCCACACCACCACGGCGGCGTCGTGGGCTCCCGACACAAGACGGGTGCCGGAGGTGTCAAACGCCAACGCCAGCACCGCCGACCGGTGGCCCTGGAGGGTCATAAGCACCGCCCGCGACGCCGCGTCCCACACCTTGACGGTTCCGTCGCCGTACCCGGCGGCTACGAGGTCGGAGGCGGGGTGATGCGCGAGATAGGTCACTACGGGGGGCGGAACGCTTGAGGACGCGTCGGCGGTCCCCGGCACTACCCCGTCCCGCATGCGCGCCCGCAATTCCCCGGTCTTGACGTCCCACACGAGCACCTCTTCCACGGCTCCCGTGAGCACGAGGCCGGCGGAGGTGGGCGAATGGGCCGGCGGCGGCATCCACACCACATTTGCGTGCAGCGCGATCACGCCGAAACACTTTTCTTGGTCGTACCGGTTGTAGGACTTGACCATTGCTGCTGGGGTCTGGTGATAATGGTGATGGTGGAACTGATGGTTGAAATTTTTGCGATGAGTTGTGTGCACGTGGACACGCACGTGAGTGAAACATGTCACGCGATTGTACACGTGCGAGAGTTGTAATCATCGCACCGTGATCATCTCGCGCACGTGACACATCAATTTTGACACCTCACGTGATTTCTCCTCCTACACAACAACCACCACCACGTCATAGCACAGGGCATGCGGGTATTGGCTGCTTGGACGCTACTAGCGCTCGCTCGGGGGCACCCTGGCGACGCCCAGATCCCGCTTTCGCCCGAGGCCCAATCGCTGGCCTCGGTTTCTTCGGATTTGTTGTCGACTTCTCCGGCGCCGTGGTTCACTTCTACCTCGTGGAGCCCCGCCTTGTCGCTGTTGTTGCCGCTCGAGGGCCCTATTGCCGTGCCCGTGGATGCCGCCTTTGACCCGCAGGGTCTTTTGCTCGAGTTGCCGCTGCCGGGTAACGGCACCCACGGCGACGGTGTTTCCAGCGACAGCGACAAACCCGCCGTCGACGAGTGCCGGTTCATGTCGTTTGAAGAGTGGAAACGGCACAAGATGGACGGCAACGGCACCGCCGGCGCCGGTTCCGACATCAACGCTACCAATTCGACGGGCTCCGCCCCGGCCGCCGCCAACGCTAATGCTAATACAAACAGCCCGGTTCCGGCGTCGTCGCCGGTCCAGGAGGGCAAAGTGTACAAGGACAAGTTCAACTACGCCAGCAGCGACTGTGCCGCCACCATTGTCAAGACAAACGACGGCGCCCGCGGCGCTGGTGCCATCTTGAAAGAGAACAAGGATACTTATCTTCTCAACCAGTGCTCGAACCTCCACAAGTACGTGGTGATCGAGCTCTGCCAGGACATCCTCGTGGACCTGATTGTGGTGGGCAACTTCGAGTTCTTCTCGTCCACCTTCCGCGACATTCGGGTGTCGGTGAGCGACCGGTTTCCCACGGCCAACTGGCGCGAGTTGGGCCGGTTCACCGCGGCAAACATCCGCGACGTTCAGACGTTCAAGATCGAGAACCCGTTGATCTGGGCCCGCTACCTCCGGGTGGAGATGCTCTCGCACTACGGCGACGAGTTCTACTGTCCCATCAGTGTGGTGCGGGTGCACGGCAAGACGATGATGGACGAGTTCAAGGAGGAGGAGGAGAAGGAGAAAGAGAAAGAGAAAGAGAAGGAAAAGGAAAAGGAGAAGGAGGAAAACGACAAGAAGGAGCCGGCACGGGAAATGCTGCTGGACGGCGGCCCCGGCAACAAGCCCCCCTTGGACATTGACAACAACCCCCTTCTGGGCCCCTGGTACATCAACACCTCTGCGTGCCCCGTGGTGATGCCCCACCTCGACATGACGGAGTTCCTCCGAGATATCAATACCACCCGCCAATACTGCGTGCCGGGCGACGTCGAGGCCACTCCGTCGGCGGTGCAGACCACCCAGGAGTCCATCTACAAGAACATTGTCAAACGGTTGTCGTTGCTCGAGTCCAACGCCACCTTATCGTTGTTGTACATCGAGGAGCAGTCGCGGTTGCTTGCCACCGCCTTCTCGAGCTTGGAAAAACGTCACGCCGCCACCTTGTCGTCGTTGCTTGTCTCCGTCAACGGCACCTTAGGCGCCCAGCTTGCGCGTTTCCGGAACAGCTTTCTGGGGTTACACACCCAGTACCAAGGGCTTTTGGCCGACCAGGACCTCCGCTATCGCCGGTCGATGGACGAGGCTGGGCGCAGGATGGCGGTGCTTACGTCGGAGATTACGTTTCAAAAGAGGGTGGTGATGTTCAATAGCATCATTGTTGTTTGTCTTTTGGTGTATGTGGTAGTGACCCGTGATGTGCCCATCGAGGTTCCCGTGGGCCGATTAAACGGGATAAGGCATGTTCGAGGCAAAGTTGGAAGGTGATGTCAGTGGTGATTTGGAGAGAATCGTTCAATAAGTGAAACTCCAGTCATAATACCCATTTTCAATTCAAATCACTTGATTGGTAATACTGTCCAAGCATCAAAGACCCAATTATTTGTCCCTGTTCACTTTACATCTAGCCTGGTTCCAACCCACGATCCAAGAGATCCTTTTTCATGTTAATCTACCATTTTAATGGCCGTATTATATAGGCAAACTTACATTGGTGACATTTATCATCATATTGCATATAATCTACCCTTTCACCCAAATAACAATGTATACACTTGTTCAACACTTCATTACAAAACCGTAGTAACTTCAGACTTCCGATTATGCATATTCCCATTACTTTTCAACAACTACTAATGCTTAAGTCTCTTCCCCTTAATCCCCAAACCTCTAATCAACACAAAACTACACTCATTCAACGCAACCCGCTTCATTCATTATATACAAGAACGGGGGACACCCAGTGCCCATCTACATACAAACCCATCTACCAATGAGCATTGTCGCCATCATGACGATCAAACTGTCTCTTTTTTGACCCATAAGACCCACGATTGTTTCCATAGCTCTTTCTTCCACGGTCATTGCGGGACCCCCTGCTGCGGTCCCAGGGGTTCTTACTCCGGCGGGGATCACGGTTGCCCCCGCGGCCCAAGCTGTCAAAGGCAGTGCCGTGGAAATGGTGGTCGTCAGAAAACACCTTTCTCTTGCTAGTGCTGTCATATTGGCGCCCACCGCCCGTTTGGAACAAGTTGTGACGCACCTTGGATGGCATTTTGATGGTGCGGAACTGGCGAGGACGGAGGGGCAACTTGGCACCCTCATCGTGCATGAGTACCCGGTAGAGTGCCACTGTGTCGCTGATGGTACGGTTGAACAGCACTGGATACTTGTGGGCCACCATCTGCTGCACGTCAATGACACTCGACATGTAGTTGTAGGTGGATTCTGGGTCGATATTCACCGACAGCAAGATGGGAAGCTTATCAATGTCATCACTGGTCAACTGGCAATGAAATTCAATGGCACGCTCTTTGCTAAGGACATCGACATAGCGGGCTTCAGCAGCCGTCAAAAATAGCACTGCGTCTCCCTTCTTGCCGGCCCGGGCCGTACGGCCCACCTTGTGGACGTAGTCGGCAATCTCCACCGATGGCGAGATCTGGATCACATGAGATACATTCTTGATGTCCAACCCACGTGCAGCCACGTCGGTGGCGATAAGGAGCCCTCTAGAGGTGTTCTTGAACCGAGCAAGTGCAACCTCACGCTCGTACTGGGTTCTCTGCCCGTGGATGCGCTCCACGCAAACCTCTCTTGTCTTTAAAGCTTCGGTTCCGTCGGCGCCTGCCTTGGCGTATTCACGGAGCAACTCGTAGTGCCAGTCCACCGACCGAACAGTTGGCACAAAGAGGATGGCCTTGAAGTCGGGATCTTGCAAATGGCGCAACACGTACGACATCGAGCTTTCAACCACATCCACAGCATTGTTACACTTGACCAACGTCTGGTGGATGTTCTCATGCACCTCAGGCTCATCCGCATCCACGGTGTTGATGTAGTCAAAGTTGTGGTTGATGTGGCGCTGGGCAAACTTCTTGACGGCGCTGTCGATAGTGGCACTGAACAAGAGCGATTTAAGGGGCTGGGAGTCGGTACGGGCGGTTGAAATCATGTCGTCGATGTGGTTCAAGGTGGCCTCGAAACCAATGTCCAAGAGGCGGTCGGCCTCGTCATAGATACGGTACTTCAACTCAGAAAACACGGGGCCCAACTGCATGCGGTCAAAATCAGCCTCAAGCCTTCCTGGCGACGCAATGACAATGTTGGCCGGGTTCCGTTCCGTCATCTTGTCGGAACGGCCCCCCGTGATACAGATGATGGACGGCCTTACCTTGCGGGGGATGTAGCGGAGGATCTTTTGGTACTCTTCGTAGATTTGGTGGGCGAGATCACGGGTAGGGGCGAGAACGAGCGAATCGACCTTGTTGGCCTTGGCGCGCATGGCGCTTTGCACGGTGGGGATGATGAAGGTAAGGGTCTTTCCTGTACCAGTCTTGGCCCGGCACACAACCCCTCGTTCCGTGTGCAAAATGGGGAGGAGCGCTTGCTGCTGGATGGGGGTGAATTGCGAGAATTTGTTGGCAGAAATGGCTCCAACAAGGTGGGAGTCGACAAAGTCGGTGGCCTCCAAGTCTTCCACGGTGCGGAGAGGGCCCGCAGGGGCGTCAGCGACGGTTGAGGCCTGTTGATTGCAAATGGCGATTCCGGGGTGTAACAGGCGGATTTGCCGGGAAAAAGCGGGGAAAATCGGCCGCTTGTGGAACCAGGTGGCAGCTCGCGGGGCGAGGGTCCTCGACATGACTCGTACCGTCTGCATGGCCATAGTTTGTGATGGCGTTGGTCGAGGATTTGTGGGTTAAGACTGGCAAAAAATTTCCTGTGCCATCATCACACTGTGCTTATGTAACCGATGGGCCATTGTTAGGTAAGCGTAACGGCCGCCGGCTTCTTTCCTAATTAGGCAAGAGAGTCTGTTTCGCCGTCTAGACGCTGGCCCTGATCTGGGGTCACCGTGGTCTGTCTTCACCAGCCCGTCTAGCATCTGTTCACCATGACGTCGACGTCGTCGGGCCGTTTCTTCTCCAAGATCAAGGAAAACTATTCCAGCAAGTTGGCCAACTTGTCGCTCTCGGGATCGTATGCCGAAAAGGACGGCGACGACGAGAACGATACCTTGATCCACCATGCGTTTGTTAAGTACTTTGACTCCAAGGGGTTGCCGTACCCGGAGTGGCTAGGCGTCAAGACATTCCAGCTGCTGCACCAACAGCAGCCCCAGAACCAGGGACCGCATGCTTACTGGTCACAGACGTACGGACCCTCTTCCGGCCAATTCCAGCCGGTCCCCCACAACAACTCGTTCAATAACAGCTACTCCCAGCGGCAGGCACGGGCGGGGCAGTCTGATCCAGGTCCTGTGCCAGCCGGCGGACCAGCCGGCGGCTATGTGGAAGACCATTCGCCCTCACCCTCGCCCGGCCCCAGCGGGTACCAGCGATCTGCGTCTCGGTTGCAGGATATGTACAACAAGTCGAGGCAGCAGTCGATCCCGGGATCCGGTTACAGCAGCCAGCCGTACCAGCCCCAGCCCAATAGGTCCAACAGTTATACCTCGGCCACGGGGTCGCGGTTGCGGGAGCGTATGCTCAACAGCTCCACCAGTATGACCAATATCTCGCTGCAGGTGTCAGCTCCCGCCAGCGGGTCGAAGGCGACATGGGGCAAGCGGTCGGGGTGAGTGGGTCAGCGTAGGAAAGGTTGGGTGTTGGTTGAGTTGTTGATGTTCATTGAGTGTTAGGTCGGTTGGTTGGGTGTTGATGTCGTTTGAGTTTTGGTCCGGTTGGTTGAGTTGGTTGAGTATTGATGTTGATTAAGTGATAAGGCGGGGTATGAACCGTCTTGCCTTCTGTCTGCAAGAAGTCTGTCCCGATATCTACATGATGGTTTAGGATTTAGCTCGACCCTCCGACCTGTCTCATAAGATACTGCAGTCGTATTCATGTAGCAGCGAATCTCGCATGTCTTCTTTCGCTCATCCAAGTCTCGGTACCCACAATGGCTTCCCTCTTCATCGCATCTGTCGACAACTATCTGTCCTGTGAATGTTGAGCATTCGCAGACTCATTGCTACCAGCGTCTCTACAGTTGCAACCAACAATCTTCACGGGTTATGATCAAATGTTGACGGTACTCTCTGGATCTGTTCCTGGTCGTTTGCAAAGTGAAGCTTTATGTTTTGTGCCGCCACAAATCAGTGATAGTTACAACCACATTGATATTTCTCGTGATCCTTTTGTCGAAGTTGCTTCCGACTCGTGTGCTCCCTGTTCGCACCCTTTTTTCTACAACCTTCCTTACCTTTGCTAATGTCGATGTTCATCTGGAGTGCAAATTTGTTCCTATAGAATACAATGTCGTAGTAAAATATATTCTACAGAATATACATAGTCACAGTAAATTCGTATCCTTCTACTTGTAGGTATATAGATAACTATTGCGATTATTGCACAACCAATTACCAGTAATAGTTGTCTCTGATAGATTCTCCAATGCATCATTTGATCCATGGCAATGAGCTGCAACTCACAATTCATTCTATTGTGAGTTTCAAACTCTACGTTATATCTCTAGTCTACTACCGATCTCTATATTCAAACTCGCAAACAATATTACAAATCCTTAACGTCTTGTATCCTCTAACTCTTCACCCTTATTACCAATTTTAACAACGTCTTGCATCCTCTGACTCTTGATGTTACTAATCATTTCTCTAACACCTTTTCATGCATCTTGAGCATTTGCCAAGATAACACATTGGCATCATTTTCAAGACGTACCCCACAATTGGCAACACATTTCGTATTCGCCACATTTACCCCATATAGAACCGCACCTTCACGGGGTTGTAATTCCATGGGTGTTCCACAAGGGTCACAACTTCGGTTCTTTCCCTTCCATTGTTTCATTCTACACATCCGCCCCCTCACCACCCCTTGCCACCCTCACTCGCCTACTAATCCAACCTGTCTCCACTCTTCATATGCATAGTCGTCTATCTACATGCTCTATGGTCACATGATCCCCACCTCTATACATCTCCTCTAGTAACCAGGTCCTGGTTCAACTTGCGGTAGTTCTTCTCCCAATGGTCCCGTCCCCGGATAAACCATTCCGGCAATTTGTCGTCGGGAGGAAGCTTCAACTTGATCACCCCCACATTCTCGAACATCACGGGGTACTTGTTGAGGTTCTTGTAGTACTTAAACTCCCGTCGCCGGTCGTCGCCCTCGTAGGTGCTGAAGGACTTGTCCCGAGGCTCACGCATAAACCGTTTCATAGCGGGCGACGTGCTCTCCACCGAAGGCCGTCGAGGACCCGGGGCCACTGGCGAATTCTGGGTGCGGAACTTGATGTTCTTGATCATCTTGGCGTCCACGGATGATCGCCGGCGATCGAGGGACCGCGGGCCCGGGGCCCCTTCTCCGTCAGGACGCCCTTTGTCCTGTTTGCGCAGCTCCACCAACTTGAGCAAGTTGGCCGGGATCTGTGGTGACGCCGAGAGCAAGTCGTCGTCGAGGTCATCCATATCATCAATGGCCCCTGCATCCGTGTCGTCCCATCCTACGTCCTCGTCCACCGACGGCTGGCGTCGCTGCATCCGCAACGAGTCCCGTCGAGCCATGGCAGTGTCCGGTTCATGCTTGCTATCGCATCTTGGGCCGCTATCGTACGTGGTCAACTCGATCTGTACTAACTCGAGAAATGTTTGTGCGTAGTAGTTGTTCTTGTTGGAATTGCCAGTGTAAATGCGATATTCATTCAAGATGGAGGTGAAGTTCCACTTTTGGATCTTACGGAGAATCCCGATTAAGGTGGAGGTGGAGTCCACCACCAACGTAGGGTGGTTGCCGTTGTCCAACAACAACTCAAACGCCCGCACCATCAAGTTCTTCTCGATGAGCATCCATTGGTCGTTCTTGCTGCGCTTGGTGAGCGTCATCACGTCGAGCGTGGGGTCGCGGCTGCCGCTGTCAACGTCGACGCTCTTAGCAGACGATCGGCGTCGCCCGTACTCCTTGGAAGTGGCGCCTGTGTGGTGGTGGTTAGAGATCTTGAGCGCCCCCAAATTGAACAACTCAACATTGTTGGAGTCAAGAAAGTGTGATAAAGCTCGTGGTGGTTTCTCGGCGTCGAGCACGATGATGGACTTGAGGGAAAGCGTCTGTAGGAACGGGAAGTTATCCGATTCCAACTTGGAACATCGATAGATGGCAGGCTCCACCATGCCAAAGTTCTCAGGGGGTACAAGCATATGTGCTATGTGTGGTCAATTCAGGGGTATTTGGGGGATATGAAAAAGGATGAAAATGCAAATAAGCTACGTGGAGATCGACAAACTACCGATAAAAGATCGATAAATCAACAACGCCTGTCTAGACGACAAATGTGGGGATTGTGGAACTAAAGGCACATCCATATGTGCAACAAAATAACGCAAATGTGCTACGAAAAGGACCACACAAAAAATGTGGGAACAAAATGCCTACGGAAACTCAATGGATATGTTGGAACCATATTCACTTTACTTCTTCTATGGATGAGAAAAGTGTTACACGGCTTCAACAATTGCCTTTTTCTGCTTTTTAAAGTACTAAAATATCCCGTCGATGTGTCTTGTATTCACTGTTACTTTCCTCTATTGACCAAGTTTAATTGCAACTAACCTCTAATGATCAAGTCGTCAGGAATACCGGCATATTCATCGTAGCCCTGCGACAAATTGATGTTTTGTAAACATTGGGTGGCAGCACCCTTCAAAAGGTTGTCGATTGTGGCCACCACCACCACTCTGTCCTCAGATGACGAAACTGCGAACCCACCGACAACAACACCATGCTTGCCGCTGATGTCCTTGACAAGGGGAGCTTCACCACTGATAGTAATCAACTGTTCGCCTTGGTACCGCTCTTGGTAGATATTCCGCACCTCGCGGGCAGTCAATGACCCCTTACGGATGGGGATGTTGATGGTATGGGAGATCCCTTGGAACCACTGAGCCACGTGGGGGGTGAATGCCACGGGAAGACCTAAACGTGATGAGATTTCCCTCTCATGGATATGGTCAGTTAATGAGTAAGGAATCAAGTTGTTGGCCAACAACGTGACGTCATTCTTGGGCGAAGGCTTGGTACCAGCTCCGGAGTAGCCAGATACCCCAAAAATGTTGGGAATGCCAGCAATATAGTCCTTCAAGGGCGCGATAGCAACCTGTGCAGCAGTGGCATAGCACCCGGGGTTAGAGATCTTGCGTGCTTGAGCAATGGCACTACGGTCATTGAGTTCAGGCAACCCGTAAGTCCATTCCCCGGTGGGGTCAAATCTGTAATCAGCAGATAAGTCGATAATCTTGGATTTGCCGCCAGATACGCTGTCAATGGCATCCACAAATGGTTTACACACACCATTTGGCAACGCCATCACCCATATGTTCACATCACCATTCTCTTCCAATTTCTTAATATCCTCTACCTGCAAGTTTGAGTAGACAATGTTGTCTTTGTTGTAGCCCTGCAATTTTTGGCCTTCCAACTCCCGCGATGAAACATGCGAGATTTCCAAATGAGGATGGTTGTCAATTAATTGTATCAAGTTCTGGCCTGTGTAACCTCTGGCACCGATCAATGCCACCTTGGCCTTGGAGGTGTTGGAGCCGTCCCGCAAAGGAGGGTTGGGGTTGGAGGAAAACTGTCTCTTGGAGTGGAATCCTCTTTTCTGCTGAGGAGAACTAAACACCCCCGAATCACTGGCCAGACTCAATGATGAACCAATGTGCAGGGAGTCAAACTCTTTGATCAAGTCGCTGGCTTCTTCAGTAGTCAAGCCGTACCAGAATAAAATCTCTCCATTCTTAGCAAACGACCCGTCCGACTTGGAAAAGTACCACGACAAGTTGGCATCGTTTTCATTCACCACCCAGCACAATTGTGAAAAGTCCTTGCGCAAGGCATTGAAGATGTTGTCGGTGACGTTGTTCAACCATCCAGTCTTGGACGACAACAACTTGTCCAATTTGGGAATCTTGTTGTCGTGTTCAATGACAATGGCCAATACCTCCAATGGTTCGTCTCCATAGCTCTTGAACTTGACCCCTTCCAAGTATTTCAAGTATGATGCCACTGATAACTTGCCCGACTTGATCTCAGGATCTCTCAACAATGCACTACGTAACAAGTCTGGATTGCCAAACTCCTTTAACGACTCGCGGTTGATCAACTTGTAGCCCCGACGTATCAAAGTTCCGGCTCCTGAGTCAGTGAACAACTCCTTCTGCAAGTCATCCACATCAATGATGGCCACCGACGAAGACCGGGGCAAGTGTTGTAACAAGTCGTGGATCTCTTTGATCTTGAGCTTAGTACCATACTTGACCCAGCTCTCCTTCATCAAGTCTTCGTATTCCTCGTCCAAGTTGATGACACTCACCTTTTCCCCAGTGCTTCCGTTGATAATTCCTCCCTTTTCGTTCAAGTAAACAATCTTCAAAGGCTCAAACTCGCGGGCCAATTCCCCAGCAGCAACATCAGCATTGACGTTCAACAATTGTCCGGATGGAGTCTCTGCCAACGACGTCAAGATTGGCAAGTATCCCGCATTGATAGCGGCCTCCACAGGAGACTTGTTGACGCTGTTCACTTTACCCACCAACTGGTACTTTTCCTTGTCTAAATACTCGGCTCCAAAAACCCCTGCGGTGATGGGACGAGCGTGCACACCAATCTTTTCCAATGCTGTCACCAACCGCAAATTCTGTTCCAAAAAACACTTACGAACCACCTCCATGGTTTTAGGGTTGGTGATACGGATGCCATCAATGTACTCGGGCTCCACCCCTTCATTTTCCAACAACTCGTTGATCTGGGGGCCGGTTCCATGCAACACAATGGGGTAAAGACCAACATGGTATAAGAATGCCAAGCACGATGCCAATTCGTCCAACTGCTGGGTGATGATGGCACCACCAACCTTGATGACGGCAAACTGCTGCGACGACACTGACGTAAAGTATTTAAGGTACTGTTCCACCTCACGCTTGGAACCAATGTTGTTCAAAAGCTGAATAACGGTGGACTTGGTAGAATAACTGCGGGTAGCACCGGCAACTGGCTGTGTCAGGAGGTCACGGCCGCCTGCAGCTGCCAATGATGGCACTAATACCCGTACTCGCGGCACGGATACGGCCCGGGCCCGGCCAAGATACCTCTTGGACACTTGTCTGAGCATTATCACGGGAATGAGGTTGCACTTAAAGGGGCAACGAACAAACAAAAATCGGGGGGTTTTGACGGCTTTTGTAACAGATCTGAAACCAGCAGACGCCCAATAAACGGCTCTAGATCAAAAGGATGGAGATTTGCAACAGAAAGAAAGAAGAATTGATATGAAAATTTTTTTATCAAAATGACTCAACCAATTGGGAAGGCAGTTTGCTAAGCGCGGTTGAAAATCAGTGGTCACGTGAGTGTCGTATTTGCGTTTGTGTGCTCGTGATGTAAGTGGTGTCAAGTTCATACTTTGGAGGCATTTGTATGTAGAATGATCGATGGTGATGTCAGTGCATGGTGCTGGGTCTATATTGTGCCTTATATATTTAAATTTGTAAGCTTTTGCAAAGTTTGTCCGGTGGGAAAGCGACAAGTTCGTTTGTTGTAGATCGATCGAGAAAGATAAAAGGAAAGGCTTCTGATTGTCATGTGGTTGCAAAAGGGTTTGTGATGTCTTCGTGGTATTTTAACAACTGATTTAGGATTCTTGTGCTTCTGTGCTTTCAGTGCAATTAGTGGAGGTTGTAAGTCATTATCTATATGTTTCCATTTGTGGAATTGCTGCAAATGTTGCAAAATCTTATATTGACACTGCTACTGCCGAATCCAGGTTATAGAATTCCTGAATATATAAACGCAGTATGATGTCCTTCATGGGATGAACGAAATGGTCCTTTGAAAAGCTGATTTGTCTGTTCCACCACCACTGTGTTCATTGAAACATATATAAATTCCAAATATTGAAATCATTTTTCTAATTTGTTTTAATCTTATGTGTTTGTATTTTCAAACTATTGACAAAACTAAGTTTGAAAGTATGTCTCAAAATCAAGGTACGGATAGGGATCATGCCGTCCTAATCCATTCTTGGACAATCTTTATATTTATTATATGAATTAAATATGAAATTTTAATATTCAAGTAAAATTTGTTCTCTATCAATGTTAGTTTGGTACAATATAACCAACCTATGCAAAACCTTACATATAATATTCATTCCATCCTAAAAACAACTACCTACTCTTACCCATATCCATATATACCCAATTAAAAATCGGATTATACAACTTGTATATAAATCCAGTCAACCCCACAATGTCAAATGTCAATTGCATGCATTCCTTCTCCATCACTCCAAAATTGCCGGTCACAAGATCGTACTGCAAAGGATCCAGTAATATTTGGATAAATTTCTCCTTCAACAATTCTTCTATGGCATGGCTCGAATTGTTGTAGTACTGCCAAAACCCATCATCATATATGGCGTCACTTGCTGCTTCAGCTGTTCGATTCTGGAGAATAGTACTAGCTCTCTCCCTGTTGATAACTTTCCGGAAGTACAATCGATACATGTTGGCAAATGCAGTCGTTCTAACCATGTCACTCAACCGTCTATGCATATCTCTCAATTTTCCAACGTACAACTGATTAAGCTCATTGGTGCTAAAATCCCCTTCTTTCCCCCACACCACAATTTTGTGCAAGACTGCCATGAAATATTTCCCCACCGTTGGATTGCTGTCACTGACAACTACCCGCTTGATACTATTGCGGAAACTGGCCTCTAAAACCTGAGTGCACAGGTTAATTGCAAATCCAGAATGATCAAATCTCATCACCCATTGATAAAACTTTGGAAATATCAACCCAGGAGATGTAGTATAGACGTTAAATCTCAATTTCGAAAAATTGCCAGCATTGATCAACAAATAAATATTATCAAATTTCTGATATTCATCGAATGAATTGAACTTGCACTTATTCAACCACAAGTTGCTCACGTAGGTCTCCAATTCTACCATAGCACTTGTGGAAACATTCTTGTCCATACAACGGCTCACAGTCTCCATAAATGGATGATTCCAGGGTTCATACTTTTGAATCAACCGCATAATAGATTCTAAATACAACTTTCGTTTGTCTTCAATGTCCATTGAATATCCCATAGTCCGGTTCCCTTCTCCACGGTGAAATTCACTATAGTACTGCTGCAATAAAGAAAAAATCTGCCGGAGTGAAGACACCATGAACTCATCACTACAATTCTTCAGGTACACTGCTTCTACCTGATCCATACCAATATCTTGTAACAAATCGTCAATATGAAGCTTATCATTCAAATCAAATCTGGATCCGACAAATAAATCCAACAAGAATCCTGATTTCAACATAGGTCTATCACCGTTCTGCATGAACCTTTCAAGATATTTGTTGAACCAATATTGTCTCCAGTTGAGTGAATAGACCCGGGGTAACGCAGGAATATTGAACTTGAAGCTTGCAAATCGGATGTGCCTAGTAGTGGTCTGGATAAAGGTTGGTCTGCCACCATCCAGGCCAAAGAGTTGATTGATCACATCGGCGATAGACTCCATAAAACATTCTGCCTCCGAACTATCGTGAAACTGTTGAATATCCAGAACTCGATACCCATTTAAAAGACAGCTTTCCGAGACAAGATTGCTGCGCTGCTCGCACAATGATATCACACTAGTAAAGTCGCTATGACTGTGCATGATGTCGATTTGCTGATTGACAACATTAAGCGAGTTGGCAAGAATCTCCCGAAGGTTGTTATAATGTCTCCACTTGAATATTTTGAATAAAAAGTTGTAATCGTGCCACGATTGCAAGAAGCGTGGGTCTAGCTTTCCGGAACCAACCACAAACTTGAACAGATGAACCACAGTTTGAGCTAGTTTAAACATGAGCAACCAAATGGAATTCAGTAAAAAGTTGAGTCGTTCGTCGTCGCTAACGTTGGCGTTGAACCCCGGATGTTGGAACCAAGGTTTGCGCATGCAATCGTGAAAGTCAGCGATCATAATGAAGCAATAAAAAAACGATTTATACTCAGTTCCATACAAGTGAGGCACCTGTAGGTACTTGAGCACGAAATACATGCTCCGTTTCACATCACCACTGTTATCGTTCAACTCCTCCACCACCTGATTAAAAGACATTGCCTCAAACTTGTTCAAGAAATGGGATGTTTGAATCATCTTGATGTACTTGTTGAAAAGATATGCTCTTGATGCCATTTGAAACTTGATAATACTACCTTTGTGAGGGACATCCCGCCCAGTACCGGTCTCACGATTGGTCAATTTCACCTTTGGTTTCATATGGAAACTGCAAGGAACATCAGACAAGTTGAACCTGCTGGCTCGTTCGCGGATCATCTGCAAATACTGGTGTCTCCTCATCCTTGCCGCATCAAGGTTGTGCTTCAACTTTACCGACTTACAGTGAAGCTTCTCCTGCTTTGTTTTCTTGACCTGGTGCACCTTTTCATTTATTCTGAGCGATTTCTGGCTCAATCGCATCGACACCGACCTCAAATGCTCCTGTCGCCGCAAGCACTGGGTGTTCTTGTCCCGCGGGGGTGACTTCTTGACGGGAGTCAAGTTGTGGAGTACCTCTTCTGGCATGGGGAAATTGGAATTGAACTGGCCCGGGGTGGTAGCAGCAGATTCTTCCGGCGGAGCCGGAGGTGGAGTGGATGGAGTTGGTGCCGATACCGATCTTGTGAAGGCGATACGACTAACGGCTGGTGCCCGCTCTCCAAATGGTGACGACGAGCGAGACGACTGCGACTTGGAATCATTGCCAAGTCCTCTGGGGTCGGGGGCCTGGTCGTCAGCCGAGGGGGTCTGCGAATCCATTTTGTGGGGTAATGCTCTCGCCAGCCGGGGAAATTGTAAACCCTATCTTTCTAGCTTCACGCTCAATTTTGCCAACCGTCGCAAACACAAGTTGGCGCAGGCTGATTGGCTGATGCCTACAAATCTATCGGCAAAAATTGTTGTGGCCAGAAATAGCAAGCCCAACTGGTGTATTATTTTAGGAATTTAGTAGTGGAACAAACTAAAGTGGGAAGTATTGCATCTATAAGGGATGATTTCCCGTCTAGAATCAATCCAGGTTCTGGTGGGGGTAACAATGGTTCCTTTCCGTGGGATTTGCTGTTTCTATCCGGAAAACCCCCCAATATGCCGTTACTGATAACCGTGTTACAAATTCCATCAAAAGATGGCTTGCTATTCGTAAATGGAAATGTGTAACAAAAAATTGCGCAAAAAATATTGTGATAAGGTTCCACATTTTTTTGCAGCATACGACGGACCACTGATCCGAAATTGTGGATGTGTTATCCGATGGGCAACCAAACAGCTCCGGATAACCAGGTGGTATTCCTAGAGGACGACTACGGATACAGTTACTGAAAAGAACTCCCAAGTTCCATTATCAAGTGTATTCCGGGATATAATACAATGTACATAAAAAGTATACAGGATGCAAAAATGGTCACTTCTTCTTTTGCCAGAACTTGAGGCTCGACCCTGAGGCACCGTCGTCCTTGGCAATCGAAGAAGGGCTGTTGGTCAACGAGTGCAATGCCGACACGGTTTTGGGGGAGTTGGCTCCCGTCGACAAAGTGCCTGACCGATGGATAGAGTGGTGGAGGTGGTGATTGTTTTGGCTCTTGTGTTGGTGGATCTTCAAGTGGCCCAAAAGACTGGAGATGGAGGAGGTGGACCCCGAGGCAACACTATCGTCGCTGGGGGATGAGCATGCAGTGGATGATGAGAACAAGTGTCTGTTTCGTTTGGGAAGAGTCGACATCTTGTTCAAAACCGAGTTATGATCGTGCAACGACGGCGACGACGGTGAAAATAACGGGGAAATGTTGGATGTGAGGGCTTTGGGCCTGATGCTGGGTGTGTTGTCGGTGATTGAACTGTCAAAAGTGAGGGAGCTGGGTGAGCTGGGGAAGGCGGCACGACATGGGGTGGGGGTGGCACTGCCGCTGCCATTCTGGGAGCAGCATCCGCATTTGCGGTGTTCACTCTTGAGCTTGGATGCAAACGACATGTAGCCATTCTCCTTGAGGATGCGGAAGGTCTCGTTTCTGGCCTTGGCCAATGTTAATGGTTTGTGGACCTTGCAGGAGTTTGTTTCTTTGAGAATCAGGTGGTACAACTGCTGGGAGATATTGATCTGATAAGGAGCATCGGGCATGATGTAGTTTTGGAGGATGTTGTTCCACTGGGTATTGAGGGCGGTGCATTCGTCATTGTCGGTGCGGGCCATTTCGTCATCGCCGTCTTCCTCTACTTCATCGTCGTCGTCATCGTCGTCGTCATCGTCCTGGTCAATGGTTTTCTGCTTGAAGCTGTCCCAGATGTTTTCGTGGTACTGAGTTGCGTTGGTGGTGTCCAAGTCGTCAATGGTGCTAACAAACACCGAGTTGGGGTCCAAGTCCACCGAGCGCAACGACGCAGGCTTGGACAAAGGGTCCTTCTTGGGCACGGTGGGCCGCGCGAGCGAGTCGATGGAGGTGGTACCCGAGATGTAGCGCATGAGGCTGGGGCTGGGGGTGTTGTTCAAACGCTCGATGCCGGTGGTGTAGTTGTCGGTGGCGTCGGGAAACACCTTTTCGTAGGCAAACTCGTACTTGTAGATGTCAATCAAAAAGTTCAAGTTCTCCTGGCAATGCAAGCGGGCCAAGTGGTCGCGGAAGTGGTCCACCATCGCCACCTTGGTGTCGTCGTGGAGCTGGTCGATGGTGGACAAAAAACAGTCGTTGACGAGCTCGTGCAACGACGGTATGCCGCACGACGTCGACACCGAGTGGATGGTGGCGGACGAGTCGGTGGTGGACGCGAGGGTGTGGCTCATGGAGGTGCCGGAGTCGAACCCTAGCGGGGTGGGCTCGTGGTGCGGGGACGGCGCTGGGTCGTAGCTGCTGTATTTGGAGTTGAGGGACGACGATGGCTTGGTGGGGATGGGGTTATGGTAGGCGGGAGGGGTGGGCGTGGGTGCCGCCACGGGGCACGAACGGTGGACGGCGTGGGCCGGGCCGCCGGTGCTGGTATAACTCATGGTGATAATCAAGCCGTTTAAACTTTATGGGTGCATAATTATTTTTTTGACAGGCGAGGGCTAAAAATGGCGGATGCCGATGGTGCAAGGTCAGGTGACAGGGGAACGGCGGTACGGGGGCAGGGCTGAGGGCAGGCGAAGATGGCGTATACGGTGCACCGCGGACCACGGTATATATATCCTGGCAATATGAGGTGGGACCCAGGCACAAAAAAACAACTGATGGTGAAAAGGGTATTATAAATATTTTTTTCTCGATGTGGAAGCGGACACAAAATGCCAGGAGAATTGCTTTTGTGGCTGCAAGCGGTGCACAAACGTTGCAAAAGAAATTTTCCTGGCGCCGGCGGACGCCCCGCTAACAATAGCGTCGAAATTCCTCCACTGCCGGAAAAGAAATTTGCATTGATTGCCGGCGTCGGTTTGGGAACTTGCATCCTTGCTTCAATACCTGCCCCGATTGCCTGTTTGGGCACTATTCTAGAAGACGGCCATAAGTTGGGTTATTTGAGGGGAAGCTGAAATCCTCCCCTGACCGTAATTGGTGGGAGGGCAGCAAGGAAAATAATAACGGGGCGGACCTCCGCCCGCTGCCTGTCGTTTCTTTTGCGGGTAGTAAACTGTCGAGACGGTGGCCGGGCCCCGGTGACACCATGACACGGGGCATGGTGACACGGGAACGGTGGCTACGGCGACAACTGCTTGGTGTAGCTGCAGCGGCTCTCGACTGACTCGCCCAGGGCTCACTCGATCGGGGTCGCGATCGGCCTTTGGCCTCAGCACGACGGTGACTGCGACTGCACCGTGACTGCCACCGTAATTGCGACTGGGACTGCGATCGTCGTGGGTCCCTCGAGGCCACCAATGGCACCTCATCGTCAGTGACAGCACGGCAACGTTCCTTGGCGTGCCCGCCGACGTTCGCCTAGTTCACGCAGCCGTCCCTTGGGCAGATGACAACGGTCAGTGCCCACGCTGCAACATTGGGTGATAAGTTTGGCGTGCGCGCGAGCAAAATAGTCCCCACTGTCGTCAACCCTGTTTGTCCAATGGGACTTTTCGGAAGACCTACCGTTTGTATGCGGGCTTGTAGCTTCCAGCCCATCACCGCCACCCTGTCGCTACTCTTTGTTGCCGGCAACCGTTGGGGCCGGCAACCGTTGGGCAGATCTAGATCCAGCCGGTGCCTGTATCGGGGCAATGGTGGAGGTTGTGCACGCACAATTACGTGTGGCCCACCGGTGCATCATTCATTTCTATTTGTAACTCCAACGCACTTGATTTCAAGTGTGAATTGCGTTATTTTGGGGTACCATGTCAAACACAGCAAAAGCTTATTCGGGGTGAGAATCACCTGATATGCTGCCGGGGGGGCACTTACCCTTTGTGATTGCTTAACTATCCCATGGTGACCTGTTGACAACCACCACCACTCGGGTCGGGGTTATTTTGTCTCGCATTCTGCCGTTCCCCCTGGGATTCCGCGTGTTCTATGCACGGTTTAGTATTGCGTTCTTGGCAATGGCTCAAGGGCTTGCTACGGAGAAAATACAATAACAGTCCGGGCCACAAAATTACGGCAGGGGCAACCGACAACCAGACAATAGCTATGTCAACGGGTGTATTGACGTGTGTCTGCAATCCTGCATTTTGATATTTTTCAGCAGATTTGATGTACCACAATATTGCCTTCATGGCAACGCAATAACGCGCAATCTGGCCCCAGGCAGGCGGCGCAAAACTTGGACCGGCGCAAAACTGACTCCTTCCATTCGGCTTGTCAGCTTTAAACCTGTAGTGCGTTCTGGTATGCGTGTTCTTGCTTTCCATATACTTGTAATGATATTGCAACAATGTGTCATGGAGCACGTTTTCGCAAAGGAGTACGACTTCGCGATGGCCATCAGCTGAGAAACGACGCACGCCAAACCTGACTCCGGCTCGCTTCCAGGGTCAAATTTGCATATGTGAGTGAAGGGTCTTGATCGGTTGAATGCAGAATTTTACGGGTACGGAATTGTGGCTGCTATTGTTTCGGGAAATGCAACAATGGGATAAGTTGATTGAACGGCAAACGATGCCAAACCCAGAAAAATCTACCAAAACCGTGCCCTACAATTTGACCAGCGGAGATGTCGCTGGTTTGTGCGATGAAACTGCCGGCAACCCATCGCTGGTTTCTTGTGGTCAATAACTTCGATGCCGTGCGTCGGCAGCTGGGATGCCTAAGAGTTTGTAGATGTTGACGAGCACAGATGCATGAAGTCAGCACGGCGTACATATTTCGATTAGCGGCAATACTTAGAGAAGAGTAGTGCAACGTGCACGTTTCAGGCTTTGCGGCCGTTGGAAGTTCGTAGGTTTTTGATGTCCTCAGCAACGGGGTTCGCTTCTTTGTTTTTGCCAGCCGAGTAGTTGATCCAAACGTCGTCTCTGTGATGATTTGGCGACAACTGTTGGTCACTCAGTGTTTACCTGGTGAACCCAGCGGTTAGTATCTTCTCTGAAGATCAAGTTTCGAGTTTCAATGTCGTCTACTTGCGACATTAACTCTACACCATAATACGCAAATAAACGACCTCAAAATGATTTGGAAGATGGTTCTTCTTAGTACGTTTGCGAACATTTTGCAGCAATCGATTTTTGCTAGGACCATCAAATTCCTAGCAATCAAATACGTTTGAATACAACGTATGGCAAGAAAGGTGAGGAAGTATAGTGGCATGCAAAATTAATGGCTTATATGGAGGTTTTCGGGGTAGAAAGCTCGAACATTTGATGTCAGTCTTTCTATTGAAGATTGAAGCTTTCAGGAATTTGTAGAGGATGTCCGAAGAAGTTTGTAATAGTACGTACATGGTAATTGTACGTACATGGTCTCGGTTTTCTCATACATTATCATAGTGGTGACTGTTTGATCCCTTGACTATTAGTCACTCTTGACTATTAGTCACTCTCTAAACCTATTGTGCAGTCATTACCTACGTTGCAAGAAAGGAAAGAACCGCACATACACGGTGACAATGGATTGAAGTAGACTGTTGGTATCACTTGCCATACGATGCATATGCATCTGGTCAAGTCAATAATCATCAAACTACAAAATTCCTCCGCCAACCTTGAAGTTACACAATTAACAAACCGATAAACCCCCACATTTTCAACCCAATCGACAATCTGATACCCAGATATCCTCATTAAGTTCCCGTATTCACCAAGAAACCATGTTCAATCTAAGTACAATGGTCTTTTCACTGCGATGTGTTCTCGCTCAATTTGTGTCGGTTCCGTGCATAATCAGTGCATTTGCACATATCGCAATGGGGCAATTAAAGATAATCCCGATTACGGACCTTGTGCAGTATAGCCACAACATCAGCAAAATCATTGCCTCCCAACCTATCTAGTTAATATATTGGCCTTATTCATCATCTCCTACATTTACACTATTCCCACATTTTCAATCTCCCCCCACAAGAAAAGTTTGCATACAAACCCCCCACCGAGTCCCCCGCCCCCGTAAATTAAAATAGGAAAGAGGGAGTTTAGCGATCCCCTAAAATTCTAGTACAGTGCTTCTTTTCTTTTAGTACTGCAGACGTCAAAGTTGGACTTTCCTCGGTGGTGATCTTTATGATTCAGTTAAATAGCGACTATTGAAAACGCTAGTTTCTTTGTTGCCAGTATTGTTCAATTGTTTAGGGGTAATCTTTGTAATCACCCCCACACTGATAAGGACTTGCTCCACACTTTTTTCCCTGACCACTTATCACTAAGGTATTGCCACAAGAGACAGATTGACTTGGTTGGCCTTTTGAATATCCCGCGGTTCTCTGCTGAGTTTCTTCAAGTCTTCTGCAACTTGGATATTTGCTTATCGGCAGAACTGCCCTGTCATCTGGCTTTTTTGCTTCTAGGATCGATCGGTTTTCCGTGATAAGCATTTCTTTGTTATCTATTCAAAAATCATGCTAAGATACTCACCACGGGTATTGAAGTCGCGGGCCCAGACGTGGTCTAGACTTTTGGTGCCTGCGGTGACGATATCATTGCCACCCAGTTGTCATAATTTTACACCCCGGCTGGTTCGGTTATTGGCCACCACGGGAATTCCTCAATTTGATGCTGAATACGAAATCGACTTTATTTCGCTCAAGAAGAAGCCAAAGCGGAAGGTTTTGAAGATAAAGGAAATTCCCCAGGTGAAGCTTGCACCGGTGGAGTATTTTCAAATTGACATCTCTGATGTCAATTTTCTTCTTGGCGATATTAAGCGTAAACAGCTTTCCGAAGACCCTTTGTTTCACGTAGTTGGCAATGACAGTGATGGCAAAGGATACTTGAAGTTTGTTGAAAGGTATCTTCGAGAATTGAGGGTGTTTCAGAGATTCCTTGACCAGACTTACGCTGGCAAGATTAGCAAGTTTTCTCAGTTGACTGCGGTTGAATTGTCCAATTTGTTGTATATTTTCAAGAGCTACTACTCCAATAGCAAAATTGGCGAGGTTAACAAGTACAATTATGTCACATACAACTATATGTTTGAAGGAATGCTCAAATATTTGTCATCTGACCCTCAATTTCCGAAGGTATTGTCAGAGTCATTGATTCCTAAAGCAGAAGAAAGAATAACAATGCTCAAATTGTTTTCTACTGGAATTCTCACCTTTATTGATGAATTACAGTCATTGAAACGGGAATTTGATTTTGATTCTTTGCAATCAATGGGACAAATCTCCCAGGAAATTGACAGAATCGTGCATAAGTACTATGAGTTTGTTGCAGTCAATGACAGAATTGAGCGCAAATTCTTCATCATTTCGGTACAAGTTGCAAGGTACAGAGAATTAAATAATTTGCTAAGAAAGCATCCAGAGTTTTCTGTTAAGCAATTGAGAAACATAATGGAATACCCAGATATCGAAACTTATTGTGACTATTTTAGGGATTTTGTGGCAGATGACTTCGGCGATTCCATGGTTGGGATGCTTCCCCATTTCGAATTGTTGGTAGCCACAGATGTACTTAGTGATTCGCATAAGTTCTCTTTCTACGAAGATGCTTCTTATCTTTATGGCGTATCAAAAGATGTTCACCAATGCGACTTAGTGAGGAATAGTGCCAAATTTATTATCGAAGAGTGTCTTTCATGCTTGGCAAGAACTGGGTATGGTGATATTATACAACAGTTGACCAAGGTCCCCTTTGAGATTCCAAACATTACCAAGGATCCAGGTATTAATTATGTTCTTAGTGCTCTCATGTACAATAAATTTGAATTGTCGGTCGCACTTGCATCTGATGTGGATGAAATTGATAACAAGATTGAGGAAGACTTCCATTCAATTCCAGTGGATGTTGAATACATAGTTAACATGTTCAAGAACCCCGACATTATTTTCAAGTATGCAAAGCTCACTAACCTGCCATTGAATGAATGTGTTCCAAGACACACAAAGTTACACCTCCATATTGAAGATTTGAGTACTTTTAGAGATTTTATCGGATGCAAGTTTCGGGACACTGATGCAGATTTAGTGAAGGTGTTAGAGAATGAGATTTTCAAGGCAGAAAGAGGAATAAAATCACTTGTTAGTGAATATAATTTGCAACAGTACAACATTTTTGCCGGAGTTTTGGCAAGTTCCATCAAGTATATTGGGAGACACACCGAAATATTGGACTACATGGTTGACAATGATGTAGCAATCACTTCAGGAGCCAAGTATACGGCCGATAAGTTTGAATTGCAAAAGTTACTCCCAGCAGTCAAATTCTTGGCTCAGGATCAAAAATTTACTGATCACGATGAAAGATATTGGTTGAACAAAATCCAGTCATTGGGAAAATTTCCAAGGGATGTAACAATTTCTGACTTGCTGGTGTTGAGAGAATATTTGAAGCAGTACTATCACAACTCTCTCTCCTATCTCGATAATTTAATTTCCGATAAGAATTATGTTCAGATTCCTGATGACATAAATTTACATGATTTTACGACTGAACTTACTGCATTGAGAGAGGATTTGGGAAAGACTTTTGCTGAATGTACTGACGCGGAAATATTGACATCGTTAGGTGGAAAAGTACATGATATTTTTCAGCAAGGATCAAAAGCTCATGATCCTGATGCAGTGCAATTGGTAAGACTAAAGAGACGATTGGATCGCTTGTTTGGGCTTAATAACGGTCATACAGAAGTGTTGGATGTTTTGATCAACAGTCAATCAGTGTTTGAGAGATTCGAGAAGAACAAGGTAACTCAGGTTGAACAGCAACAAGAAAGTTTGGAATACAAGCAGATACCAAATAACTTCTTTTTGGAAGAATACGTTGTAGAGTTGACTCAACTCAAAGATGCTCTAAAAGTTGATCTATTCTCCAAAGTCACAGCTCAGCAGATATTAGAAAAGGTTAAAGAGTTGAGCTCGGACACCTATATCAGCACAGACAAGAAAGTGGTTTGGGGCAAATTGTATCGCAATTTGGCGATGCTTTTCAAGCATAATCACAATAGTACCTTTGCATTGGACAGCGTGGTTGGAAGTGCCTTTGAATTTATGAAATTTGAACTGATGAAGGCTTATAACCAAGCAGGCAAGAATAGCGAATATTCGTTGATTGGAAGTCATACATCACTCATACTTGATGGATCCTATTCTATTATCGAGTCATTTTTGAAAAACTCAAACTTGACTGATAAGAAAGGTATATGGAGAATTTCCCAACATGATTTCGACACATTAGTTGACACCTATATCGAAACATTAGATTCGAACAATCCAGAGTACTTGTTTGCGGTTGATGTACTTATACAGTTGAAGAATTTCAATTCTGAAATTGAATATTACCCTAATTTCTTGCAACATTTGCACGAAATTGTGACTAATACTGATCAACCTTTATCTTTAACTGCGTTAGATCTTGAAGAAATTTACAAGGCCTTGATTGAAACCATTGAATATGACGAATCTCAGCCTGAAGACACAATTACCGAAGAAACCAAACCACAAATTGATATACCTGTGGAAAACAGCAAGTTCAACATGGATGAATTCAAAAGCGATAAGTATCAAGATTCAGAAAAGTTGTTTGCAATGTTGAGCAAAGACAACTCAAAACCGGATATTGAGTTTGTTGAAGAATTTCCAACTAAAGAGAAGGTTAGAGAAGCTGTCTTGGCTGCATTGCATGAACAACTGACTTTGGAAGCCCACGAGGAAGTTCAAGTGAAGAAAAGGACGAAGCATCATAAACAAGATGGTAAGGTTTTGGAAGTTGATACGGAAAACTTGAAATCGTTCTTGGAGAGTGCTAAGCAGGAAAGTATTAATGACCAAGAGAGCAAATTCCGAGAGGCAGAAGCATATGAATGGAGCAAGTCGATGTATGAGGGCAAATCTGTTAACGCAAAGAAATTTTTTGATGGCACCAATGGTAATCATTCGCAGTTTTTGTTATTGACGTTGGAAGGAGATACTATTCCTTCAGATGCCAAGTCACTAGGTGAGTTACCGCATGAGGATATCTTTAAGATTTTGAACAAATTTGACAAGCAAGATCTTGAAAAATCGCTCAGAGCATTGAAGAAGCTACAGGCCAAGAACTGGAAATTGATCGGGAGCAAAATTGAGGGGGATCAAAAGTATTTCATATTGGCAAAGTCAGGGTCCAAAAAGAGTCATAAATTCTTCCGGTTTGTCAAAACGATATTTGCAACCACCGGGTTTATTTTGATGAGTTTGGTTGGTATCAATTTATGGTTAGACGAGAGTGCTAATACTAAGACTACTGTTGATGAACTAGAAAAGTTTGGCTCAGCTGCAATTTTGGAAAAGAAGGCGATTACCGAATCCTCTTCTATTCCTGTTTCCAGCCAGAATCCCGTCGTTTTTGGTAAAGAAGAGTTTAAGCAAGTTGTTGAGGCGCCTCAACAGCAAAAAGAATCCAAATCGTGGTTCAAGGGTTTATTTTGGAACACGAAGTAGATGATTTCGGATGGGGAACACAGGCATCTGGTATGCCAGATTATGTGACAATGATTGCAAAGAAAATTCAGATAATGCATGTTGTTTAGTTTATATGATTTTCCTCAGATATATGATTGGTTTAACGTAATTGCCTAGAGTACAAACACCATATTGCATATGAGTTGAAGTTCTGGTAAAGTCATTACGTGTGAATCACCGGTCAAATAAAGCATATTTTTGCTAGTTTGAATTGTAATATACATGCTAATATACATCAATAGTCCAATCTATTGTCACCAAGAGCCTGACGATGCTAGTCTAGTTCATTTCAACCTCAGCGGTGGAAAACACCTTCATGTTCTTGGAAACCCGCACATACTTCATCACCGTGGCACCTCCGGTGGTTCCATTCCACAAGCGCAACCTCTCCACGGAATCGGCATCCGCCAAGTTAGGAACCTTGATTCCCGTTTTGTAAACTTCCTGTTCCTGCTTGACTTTCTCCTCCAAAGCCTGCTGTCGGCTGGTGGCAGGTCTTCCTGGTCTTCGTTCATCGCGCAATTGTTGCAACTCCTCCTCGAACCGGCGGCCAAATAGCTCAATAAACTCCTTTATCTCTTCAATAGTGAAGGATTCTCGTGTTCGATACTCTTCTTGGTCTATGAGGGTCTGTAAAAAGTAGACGATGGCGAGTTCGTTTTCCTTATGCTGCAATGCCCGTTCCTTCTTGGCCTGGATCTTCTTGTCGCGAAGAGTGGCCCTATTTAGCTGCTTGAACTTGCGACCCTTGATATGGATCGATCCCGTGGACTTGGACACATTCTTGGTCACCTTGTTAAGGTTGTGTGCTAACGGCATGGCCCTGGGACTTGATAGGGAAGAGATGGGGATTTTAGGGGTGCAAACAAAAATTTTTGCAGTAATTGAAATGCCCCAGAAAAAAATCCCGGTTCAAGGGACACCCCCAAATTGCAACAAACCACCAATTACCCCCATTTACCCACAATAACCCCCTATCACCATAGGGGCAGATGGCACTAGCAAATGGCGGGGCCAGGCCCCAGCACCGATTATCAGGGGCAGAGACGGGGGATTTTGCTGCCCGTCGTGTCTCGTTCAATTCGCCTGGAAACAGCAAAAAATTTTTCTGGTGTCAGTGAAGTGGATCCACAACCACCACCTCACCGGTCAAAGACATCCCAGTAGTTCTTACCAGTACTTGCGACAAGCATATCTTGACACATCCTCGTTGACACCAGACCTGCCATGTCCAAATACACAGAAGACGAATTGTTGGGGCTCAAGGAAGAGGCGTATGTGCCCCAACCGGCCATTCTTGAGGCCTTCAACAAGATGGTGGACCTGGTCAAAGAACACGCGGCCCAGGAGGCAGAAAGACACAAGGCCATAAAGTGGAGCAACGGTGACACCTATATCGACGAACGCGGCAACGAAAGGCCCTACCACCACATGAACAGAAGAAGACCAAGCAGAACGGGGGTCAAGCCCAACTTGCGGAAAAAGAGTGTGGATGCTGTGCAGGTGGACGAGGACGGGTGGGCTACGTTGTCCAAGCCTAAAAAGTCGTTTGGGGCTGAGGATGGCAACGACGAGAGAAACAAGTTTAGGGAAGCGGTGGCTGGTGGTGCCGTCAAGGCACGACCAAACAACAAGAACTTGGGGTCGTCCAAGGCGGTGGATCCCCGGGAGATAACGGCTGACAAGCAGACCAAGACTTTCAATGCTTTTGAGGCGTTGGAAGATGATGACGACGACGATGACGAGTAAATTTGTAATGGGTAACACGTCACAAGACCGATTCCATGGAAGATAGTCACGAGACCCGCGCCAACCACCTTTTTAGGGCATTTCCAACAAGGCATACAGGACAATACAAACATCAACGACGGCATTTCAACTAGGAAATGCCTGTCTAGCGAAACCCCACCACCTTTGACATCTCACCATCGTCCTTTGATCTATATCGACATTTTGTATATTAATACCATTGTAAATACATCGCTCCTGGCCAAGGTGTAACATTAACTATCTTTTTATTGTCAACTACTTATACATACATTAAATTAACAAAAGTCCTGGTAACCTCAAACTACCAAAGCGGCATCGTCGTCACTCTCCAACCCAACCAATATCGAATCCACATCGGTGGTGGTCATGTTTTTGTTTAATACCGACCCGGCAGCGGTTCCTGCAGTTGAAATACTCACATTGAAGTTCACATTGGGGAACTTGAGTCCTCGAGACGAGACAACATCCTTCAAGTCGGCCACACGAGGAGAATTCAAACGGGTGTCTGCCGTGTAGATCGACCCGTTGGCGTAATCACCATTCAAGGTACTGATAATGGAAAGGTAGCCGTTGGAATGAGGTATGCCTCTTTGCTGCATTTGTTGGTTGTACTGGACAATTTCTGAATGAATGGAATTGATGTCGCCCGCTGTTCCCAACCCCAATCCAGTATAGAGCCCTTTTTCAGAGTTGGAGGATGCTTGGTCGGATGAAAGACCTGAAGGATTGAATTCCGGTGGTACAAAATGGTCGCTGTCCATGGTGATATTGCGGGAATCATTTACTGCGCTCATATGAGTGCTGCCGTTTATCTTGTCAAATTCTGTCAATAATGGTTTTTGTGGGTGTAACCAGACAATCAAAAAGTTGTTGCCACAGGCAAATTCCTCGATATTTTCCGCCTTGATTCTTACCTTGATGTCGTTTCCAAATTGGTCCTTGGGGAGGATTCTACCGTTGAATGGGACATTATTGGATATTTCTAGGTCAGATGGGGGAGAATCAATGCCATGTATCCACAATTTGTGGCTCTTTCTGTACTCGATTGCATCCAAGATCTGCTTGAACAACCCGGTGTTCTTACAGTAATCCTCCAAGTCTACGGGGTATTGTTCATCCAATTTTTTTAACACGTAGTACAACAAAATATGAGCAATTGTATCTTTCAACTTTTGTCTCTGAGTAAACTCGTCCGTCTTGTTCACCTTCAACACCCAATGGTGGAAATAAGGAATAAAATTACTTAAAAAGTTCAATCCCAAAATGCTCATCATTTCCTTAAATACTGTCACCAACAACAAAACCAACTCGGTATTTGGCGAATCCTGGTGTTCAAAAAATTTGTCAACATACATCAAAAAATGGGTGATAAAGTTTTGCTGTACAGTGATGTATTGGTTGGTATCAGGCTTCAAGAAATCTTTGACTTCTTCGTCAGGATTGTCGATAGCAAAGAGGTTTGATGAAGTTGAACCGTTACCAGGATCCAAGATATTTTGTTGCTTGTGAATCACTTCGTAGGGAGACTTACTTGCTTGGGCCAATTCACTATTCAAAAACTCTCTAAATACCTTCAAATACTTGCCTTGAATATCATTAATTTGTATGGCAGACAAGGTGGAAGTACGACCGGCAAATTCACTCTCTGGAGACAATAACCCTAAACTGATATCCCAATGTTCCAAGTTGACATGATTACGGCTGATGGATGAAGACTTGTTCTTAAGAATGGCAAAGATATTGGAGATGTTTGCTAAGAACTGGATGATCAAATCATGGATTGCTTGACCAGAAACGGAGGAACTGGCGCTTTCATTATCGTATGAAGTTTCCAAGGCGTAATCCACCTTGACAAGAATCTCCTGAATGGAGTCAGGCACTTGGTCATAGTAATAAATGTGAGTAGTCAAGTTGCAAATACAATCGGAATATATGCCTGTAAGAGTAGTTACTTCCTCGTTATCCAAATCATTTGGTTTCAAGATCAAGTCCGACTGCAATGCCAATAACTGTTGGATAATGTCTGATACAGAAAGTCCAATCATGTTGACTTCAGAAGAGAGCAATCCCAAAAGGTGACGTCCATACTGAAATTGAGTATTATAATTGCTCTTTGAAGACCCCTGTTTGGTGACGTTGCTCAACACTGCCAAAACGGTGGATAAACTGACAAAACGCAATTGCACAGGAATCCAGGTGATGCAAAGTTGCAAAAACGACACGCTCCACTCCAAATCGGGGGCGGAGGTGATGTTGTTCTGTACTACCGCTCTTGTCAACTCGGATATCTGGAAGGTTGAAGAGGTGTTGAAGAAAGCCTTCATGGAAGCAAACGCTTCCTCGGTGACGTCACTCTGCGAGAGGTTGTCATTAGCAAAGTCGTCTTCTATCTGGTGAGTGATCATGGCCTGGGCCTTGGCTGAGGTCACACGAGATAATTTTTTGTCATCAGACTCCACGTTTATGTTGGACATTAAGCGGGCACGAATGTTGTCTTGGGCATTGTTGGTGTAGATGGTGTCCACCAATACGGGGACGGCGATGGAAATGAAGGATTTGGCCACGGTGGGAGAGTGAGCCAAGCACTTGGACATGTCCTTGATGGCCATGAGGGAGATCATGTGCCATTCCAAGTGATTGGGGCCCTGGGACTTCTGCCTGCCGTAGGACATCAATGTTTTCGACACCTGGGTGAACTTATCGACAAAGCTCTTGTCACCTGTGAATAAGGCACCTTCCAACTTGTCGCAAAACACCGAGTACGTTTTCGTCAATGCCTTGGTCAAGGCAATGTCTTTGATGGCGAGTACGGTTTGCAAGATGTCGCACACCTGGTGGGCAAACACATTCAAGTTGTCGGCGCATTTTGCAATCAACTGGGTCACAATCTCCAACGTGACCTGGACATTGCCGGTTCTGTTGTGGCTGGCATCGGAGGAGGTCTTTTCGCTGAGAAAGGTGGCCACCTTTTCCAACTTGACTCTTCGGGTGGAGGCGTAGTAGAGCAAGTAGCTGAGTTCCGAGGAGTTTGGTTTCTTGTCGATGCCCTTGCCGGCGGGGTAGCACTGGAGAATGAGCTTCTGGTGCTTGTGCTGGAAGATTTTGTTCATGGCGGGATGCAAGATTAGGATGCAAGATTGTGGAGTTGGCGGCTTGGTAGAAGTTGGGTCAAAGTTCTTGAAAAAGGGTGAAAGTTGGGTGAAAGTTGGGAGGATTTGGAGTTAGTGTGAAGTCAGTGTGGAGTTGGTGTGAAGTGTATATGGAGGCTCAAAGCGGGAAACAAATGGATGCCAAATGGATCGATTTGTTGGTCGCTTATGTATAATTGTCGGTTTGCAATTGCTGTCGATATGACGGACTCACTGCAAGTCTTGCGGATAATACAAAGCAAGACGATGAAGCCAATGATCCAAAGGTGACGGTAGCACGTGATTATGTAGTCAAGAACACCACTCAGCAAAGTCGACGACGGCTCAAGCCAGCACGACTGTTGTGGCAACTATGGTAACTGTGCACTCTGGAAAAACGCACACGAATCCGCTTCGAGGCAACGACGCAGACAGCAAAAACGGCACGTGAGGGTCAGCAGGGATACGATACAGACAACAAGGCCAGCAACACCACCAGGCGTGAAAAAGATCGTAAAAAAGACCGTAAAATCTGTCACCGCAGAACGACAACCGTACAGGAACAGACGAGGACAAAGCTGGCACGGTGTGGAGGTGGAGAAAAATGACGGGAATTTCGCACCACGGCCAGCGAAAAATCACAACCAGATTGGAAATGTCTACCACGACGTGCGGTGCGGTGCGGGGTGGTGCGTGTGGTGGAAGGAACGGTGAAGATGGAGGGGAGAGTAAGGGTGGCGAAGCAGTTGGAGTTGGTGGCTGGGTACACGTTCGGGACTCCAACCTACAGGATGGGTGCTATATATAGTCTATATCAGTAGCTCCAATTGGAGACAATGATGGTGGAGATGGTGATAACCAACAGGGATACACCAATTTACTGGATGTAGACAACCAAAGCGTATTCCTAAACGAGTAATTTTTTTGGTGGTGCAGCGGAGGTGAATTTTGGGGCCATCGTCACAGGCATGTGCACCGAGGCACGGCATTGTGTAACGGGACATGGGGCCGCTACCACCGTGGATAGAGTGGACGATGCAGGACGATAGGGGTGTAGGTGAGGGGGTGGTCGGGAACCCGGTTGTGGGTAGGCAGATGGTGGTAGATGTTACACGAGAAGGTCAAACTGAGATCATGTCAGACAGATGCATGGAAATTAGTCGGACTAAATCGATCTAGGTCGAGCTACCGTAGGCATATTCAAAGTCATCTCAAATCCATCTCAAATCCATCTCAAATCCATCAAACCTTCACAAATTCAGGTCAATTCACCACAAATTCGGGCCATATTACCACAGATTCAGGCCTAATCACCACAGATTCAGGCCAGATCACCACAGGTTCATCCCCAATCCCTCCTCAGCATATAGAAAATCGTCTCAACCCCCCAAGACACCTCAAAACGGCGCAATCCTCCAATATTCATCGAAATCCACCCTTCCTCCAACTCCATCAACATTCATCCAAAGCTGTACAACTTCCTCCAGACTTCAATCTACTTCTAGGCTGTCTATATTTGTCCTCAACTCATCATTTCCAATCCGTCAACAATCACATCATACAATTTTGCACTACCAATACAAGTCATTTGCGTCCTCAACCTGAACTAAACACATCTCAATCTTACCATAGCATTCTACACTACCCAAATCAGTCGGTAACCACCTGCAACCCCGAACACCATGTCTCTCTACGTCAAAGGCGGTGCATGGTCCAATGTGGAGGATCAGGTCCTCAAGGCTGCGGTCTCCAAGTACGGCTTGAACCAGTGGGCGAGAGTAGCGTCCCTCCTCCCTAAAAAGACTCCCAAACAAGCAAAAGCCCGATGGCTCGAATGGCTTAGCCCTGCCATCGACAAGTCCTCGTGGAGTCCCCAACAAGATGAGAAATTGCTATCTCTCGCAAAACTTCTTCCCAATCAATGGAGAACCATCGCCTCCGTGGTAGGCAGAACCGCCACCCACTGCGTAGAACGATACCAGAAGCTCCTTGACGATGCTGCAGGGATAACATCGCTCGAAGAACCTGCAGACGACCTCAGGCTAACGGGTCCCGGAGTTGAATCAGCGCCAGCGTCAGGCCCGGACTTGGACCGTGCACTCAATATCAACCCAGAGTCCCAACCAGCGAACCCTGATGACGACGACTTGCCAGATGAGGAACGGGAGATGTTGGCCGAGGCCAAGGCGCGGTTGGCCAACACCCAAGGTAAAAAGGCTAAACGAAAGGCTCGAGAACGCATGCTAGAGCAGAGTAAAAGAATCGCCCTCTTGCAAAAACGACGGGAGTTGAAAGCAGCAGGAATAAATGTGTCGCTATCCTCCAAAAAGAACAAAAATGAGTTTGACTACAATGCAGACATCCCCCACGAGCATGTTCCCCAACCAGGGCTTCATGATGTCAGTGAAGAAACTAGGCTTAACGAGTTGGAAAAGGAGAAGTTTGATCGAGAAGTGGGCGGGAAAGGTATGAGCATGCAACAAGATGATAAACGTGATAAAAACGATAAACACAAACAATCCAAGCAAAAACCTGAAGTGCAAAAGCACAAATTGCCTTCTGTTTCCCGGGCTGGCGAAGCAATTAAACGCCGTAAATTGCACTTGCCGGCCCCTACTGATTCTAGTCACGGAGAATCAGTCACCAAACCCAGCAAAGACATCGCCTACTTGGTCAAAGCTTTGTTCGCTGAACTCCCGCCACCGTTACACCACCGGGGCCGAGTAATTCCCAGCTTTGATCCCCACGAAGAGTCAATAGTTGAGCAGGATATCAACGATGAAAACGAGGACCGTGGTGAGAGGCTTAGAAATTTGCAATTGTTGCAGCAATTGGAGCAAGAGAAGGCAAAATTGCGACGGTCACAAGCAGTTCAGCAAAATTTGCCCATTCCTGATCCCAGCAAGTTAAAGGCCATACCAGAATCGTTTCTGGAGTTGGATACTCTCATTGCACGCGAGTTGCACCTGTTGATCAAGTCCGACTACAGAAAATACACCAATGACAGCTTCAGGGCTCCTTTAGTTCAGGATCTCGAGCAAGATGAGTACGATCGTGTTAATCAAGCAGTGGATGAGGAAATGCGTGCCATGGCTCAGCCAAACATTCCACTCCCCAGCTATACCTTGCCCCAATCTTTTCTGGTGGCAGAGAATATCATCGGCCAATTGCACAAGTTGCATGATTCCAACACCGCCAAAGAGGCACTATTCGGCTTACCTGAGTACCGCCTACAAGTTGAGTCCAAGTTGGCCTCCATTGAGTCTTTGTATGAGCAATTGACTCTGGCCGACCTCGAGTATTCACTCATACGTGATCTCAGTGTTCAAGAAGCAAAAGACATTGCCCGGCAGAAGGCGGATTTGAGGCGCAAAGTAGACCGTATAAACCTGATGGTATCCCAAGCCCAGGTCAGGTTCCGCGACTTGCGCAGGGATCGCGCAAATGGTGTACATAGCACATCGTAGCATCGTTTTATAAATAGGCCAAAATATGGGGTAATGAGCATCGTCAAAATCATCTCCAAAATCTCAAGGCTTGGCAACGCAAATTTCCTATACAGTTTCGTACCCCACCATGAATTCAAACCTCATATACGTACCGTTGCGGCAGGCGGCACCTGTAGACCTCGGTGCAGAACTTCGTGAAATCATTGATCGAGACTTCTTCCAGACAAGTTCGTCATTCGACTCCGATTTGGCATACATTGGTGATCTCCGGTATCAGGTGGTGCAACTCGCCAACGAACTGCTAACTGACGATGATACTAAGACGGTAGGCGAGTATTATTTCCAATTAGACCCGGTACGGCGCAAATTCCCTGACGACGGCGTCGAGTTCTCGTGGTTTGGAGGGATTTCATACGGCCACTGGGTTTCTAAGCGGTCGCTTTGCTACGAACAGTACAACGTTTTGTTCACTTTGGGGGCTGCTTACTCGCAATTGGCACTCTCGGGCTCGAGGCACAGTGTTGCAGGACTTCGACAGTCGTGTAACTACTTGCAGTTTGCCGCAGGGTGCTTCCACAAGCTCAACAAGAAACTCGAAGCTCGCCAATTTGATGCCAAAATCACCCCTACAGACTGGACCAAGGGGTCATTGCAATCCTTGATGTTGCTAATGCTTGCTCAGGCTCAGGAAACAGTGTGGCAGAAGGCTATCATGGACGATTCCATGAAGGACTCAGTGATTGTCCGTCTTGCCATGCAGACATCCGAGTACTATTCCCAGGCCCATGCTGCTGCCACCGCCAGCAACGTAATGCCAAAGTATTCCAACCATATGGCTGTCAAGATGTACCATTTTAAAGCTGCTGCACACTATAGGAGCGCCACCATGGCCCAGGATAGTTTTCAATATGGGGAACAAGTTGCTCATTTGCGAGCGGCAGCCTCCACAGTCGAGTCTGCTGTCAAGTTCAAAAGAGAGGTAAATCCCATTGTTCTCGAGGATTTATCGGGGTTGGCAGATACCATCAAGTCTGCATTACGGATGGCTGAAAAGGATAATGACTTGGTGTACCTCAAACCTGTACCTGCGACATCCGACCTCAAACCCATTGCCCCCGTATCGATGGTCAAGCCAGTGGAACCTTCACAGCTTACAACCCCTCCTGAAAGGGTCATCTTCCATCAATTGTTACCTCATGCCATCATCCATGTGGGCCAGGCCATGCGAGAACGACAGGAGGACTACATCAAAGACCATATACACACGCCATTGCAGGCGCTTAACAACTATTTGGCCAAATTTCTCGCTGAGCGAGGATTGCCTGCGTCCATTGACTCTCTTCAGCAACCTGAGAGCATTCCTGATTCCATTAAGGAGCATTCACGAGAGATATCGGCCACGGGCGGAACCACTATAATCGAGGATTCCATGAATGAGATTGCCAAATTGGCCCGAGACAGTTGCCATTTGCTTGACGAGTGTAGCCAGAGAATAGCTCTCGACAAGAAAGAGGACGAGATGTTGCGATCAAGAGAAGGAGCCGGTGACTGGGTCCGTCCCAATACCGATGATGCTGCAAGTGAGTTGACAGCAAAGATCTCCAAAATGCGGGGATATCTTGAACAGGCCCAGCAAGGGGATGAGCTAGTTGGGCAGAAATATCAGCAAATACGACCCTACCTTGAAGTTTACAAGGGGCACGAGCTGTTGAAGGCGTTCATCCCCAGTTCGTCTTATTCAAAACTCGACGCGAGTTTGCTCGCTCTAATATCCCAACTCAGAACATTGTTATCTGACGCCAGCACTCTTGAAAACCGGAGAAAGGACTTTATCCAGGGTCTCGAGATCAAGGCCAGAGACAACAACATTCTTCCTAAGCTCATCTCAGAGTACAAAGTCAAGCATAAGGAGTTGTACGATACCAGTGGAGTCTTGAATCCCCGTACCCTTGAACCGGTGTATGAAAAGCACATCAAGATCTTCGACACTGACATCAAATACGTGGAAACCTCCAAAAACACCCAGATTACCCTCGAGACCAACATTGATCGCTTGAACACCCAGTTTATGCATGAGCAGGCCCGTTTTCAGGACGACTCCCTGGCTAAACGACAACAGGCATTACAAACGCTAGAGGGATGCTACACCAAATACCTTGAAATTGTATCCAATCTTAACGAGGGTGCCAAGTTCTACTCTGACTTTATACGCAAGGGCAAAGGGGTTCTCCAAGAGTGTGACGATTACTTGTACAATCGGCGTCTACAAAGCAGAGAGGTGGAAATGACGATCAACGACAACATACACCGCCCCTTTCAGCCACCTAGTGACGACCCCAGGGCCCCAAGCGGATCGTCAACGCCATTGTTCTCCCCGCGGTCCTCCAAACCAGGAATGTGGAACCCTCAAACCGGGATCAGGTTTGGATGAGCACGCAAAAAAAATTCGCAGCCCTCTCCAATCGCCATTGACATCACCATTATCAATTCCAACCTCCACTACCGGGCCCTTGAACGATGGATATATGACGGTGAGGACATATTTCCGGTACTTGAAGAACCTTGTCATGACCAAGCCTAAAAAGAACATCATCTCCATTGTGGGTACCACGGGAGTAGGGAAATCACAAGTATGTGTCACGATCAGATGATTATCCAACACCAGTCACTAACAGCCATAGTTTAGTATTGATTTGGCCAAGACCATCAATGGTGAGATTATCAACGCTGACTCTATGCAAGTATACGCTGGTCTCGACCAAATCACCAACAAGCACCCCCTCGAAGAAAGGGACGGGGTGGCTCATTATGTCATGAATCATATAGGCTGGGACCAGGAATACTTTATCCACCGGTACTCCAAGGAAGCCAATGCCGCTATTGACGACATACATGCCCGTGGGAAAGTGCCTATTGTCATTGGGGGCACACACTACTACCTTCTGACTTTGCTCTTTCACAACAAGACGATAGGGTCCAAGCCTGAACGTCCGGTGACGAAAGAGCAATTGCAGGTATTAGACGGACCTGTCGATCAGCTCTTTGATGAATTGAAGAAGATCGATCCTGTGATTGCCGGGAAGTTCCATCCCAACGACCAGAGAAAATTGCGGAGAGCTATGGAGGTGTGGTACACCACAGGGGAGCAGCCATCCAAAATCTATCACGAGCAGAAGCTCGAAGAGATGGAAGACAGCTCCCTAAAGTATAATACGTTGTTCTTTTGGGTGTATTGCGACCCCGAAGTGTTGAAACCAAGGCTTGACGCTAGGGTCGACAGAATGATGGATCATGGCGCTCTCGACGAGATTGCTCAAATGTACCAGGCGTACCATATTCAAACTCCACTCCCAGACTGCACCAGTGGTATTTGGCAGGTAATTGGGTTTAAAGAGTTTCTCCCATGGTTGGACTCGGGCAAGAAAGACCCCAAGATGTTTGCTGAAGGCGTTGAAACCATGAAAATCCGTACCCGCCAGTACGCCAAGTCCCAGGTGAAGTGGATCAAGAAACTCTTGTCAGTGGAGCTTCAGAAAGAGGCGAGGTTCAACTACAAGTATGGCGGTAAGCTCTACCTCCTTGACGCTACCAACTTAAATAACTGGAAAGAAAATGTTGATGACGTGGGTATCGCAATTGCCCAACAATTCTTGCAGGGCGGGCCTGGGGCGGTATCCCTTCCCCAGGCTCCCAGTCATTTGCTCAACATGATTCCCACCTCGGAAACTGTTCCCATTAACAGCAACAAAAACTTGGGAGCCTCTGCAAACTGGAAACACTACAAATGTGAGGTGTGCACCGACAAACAAGGCAACCCCATTGTTGCCGTGGGCGAGGAGTCGTGGAATGTGCACTTGAAGAGTAGACGACATAAGAAGCAATCGAATTATCATCACAAGAGGAGGAGGCTAGAACATCAACCATCACCTGAGAGTGATTCTACCTGCATATAACTCCAAGGATGGAACCTTCCTGCACACAGAAGGTGTGGATGACTAAATTAGCCATCCTCGGTAGGGCAACGGCCAATCGTTCTCAGAATAACAATGCTGCCCCCACCACCAACCGTTATCAGTTGCCCGAAATTGCAATATCCTTATAATAGGGGGCCCGACGGTTGTACCCGGGACACGCCCGTTGGGCGTGCACGATGCCGTAATTTTCTTGTGTCGCATTTTGCAGGTTAGACAAATTTTTTCGACATCGCCTAAATTTGGTTTTGTGATCAAGGAGGTTAAGCATCACTTCACGGGAGTCGAGACTCTGGCGAATCCCGTGTGTAATTATAGGGGTAGTGGGGGAGGACAATTTTCATTGTCGTTTGCTCCTTGACTGCAAAATCGCACGGGATTGTCCCGTCGGGTCTCCGAATCAGGTGACAAGCATGTGAAGGCCTTTGGCTGTGCGTTGCGGGCACCGGATGTGCAAACAATGTGGGGGTAAACCTGTCTAAAGTGACGATCTGGATCCCCGTCCGTTTAGGCGGTATTTCCTTTGACCGTGCATCCGACGCTTGCTCCTGTGAGTCGATGTACCGATTTTTCAATAAATGCAATTACCGGGCACGATCAACGCTATCGTCACAAGAATTGCATCTTACTTTGTAATATTTGCGACAGCAACGTTGCGACAGACGACACTGGGTTCAGATTGGCGTCATAGGCACTTTTAAGACGTTATTGTGGGCGTTTTCCACCCCTCCAACGCTTACAAATGTAATTAGTTAAACTTATTTCCTGTTACTATAAACCCAAGAGAATTCATCATTCAACTTTTTCCTGACAGACAGGAGAAGGAAATCAAATTCGTAAACCTATACATAAAATCAACTGGTATATCTATAATAAAAAGGCTGGACACCAAACACCATGAAACAAAAATAACCCGTTAAAATCTAACATAAATAAAGGAATGAACAAAAACGCATGAGGCCGTAAAATCTATTTCGTAAGCGGGGGCGTTGATCTTTGGTAATCAACAATCTTTTGGGTGATCAAAAGTTATCAATCATGGGGTATCAAATTATAAATCGGTAAAGGAGAAACACCGACTTTCAAGGACCTTGAGACTTGGACTAATTGGCAAACTTTTATCTTCGAACAGGATAGTTCTAGAGATTGAACTGTTGCTCTTTGTCGTTTTTCTAGTGATGACACCGGTATCCGTAGTAGAGCTACTTGCAGTTCTGGTACTACTAGCAGGGTCTGATTTATTCCACAACGAGATGCCAAACTCACGATTCAACCTCTCTTCAATTTTTAACAACAATGTGTCCAACTGGCAGCGGGCACTATCCTGTTGCAATTGTAAGTTATTCAAGTCGTGGTCAGAGCACCATCCGCTGGAACCCAACTTTTGTCTAGCAGTGGCAAATACTTCTTCTAACGATTTCTTTTGTTGAATCAAAAACGTCAGATAGTTTGTCAATTCGTCAACAGTAGCCAACTCGTCGATAGATTTCACTTCGACTTTGGAGTCCATAGATTCATTCAAGGAATCAAAATAATTCTGTTCAATATTGGACAAAGTTCGCTTGCTGTTGTTCAAGTTTTCGCTCAATGTAATCACTGGCGAAGTCAAGGGTGGAGTGATGGGGGTGAGAACTGTGCCTTGGCTCAAGGCACGAGTCCTCTTGTTCTTGATACTGTTTGAGGTAATTGATGAGCTGGACGACGACGATGTCGATGATCTAGAAGAACTCTGAAGCTGGTTTTGGTTGCTGTGTGGAACAACGTAATTATGAATTTGGATAGGATTCAACACGGGACGAATGCTGCTAGTGACAGGAGGTAATGCAGGGACCTGGGTGGATAGAGGAATTTTGGGGGTAGTTTGGGTAGGAGTAGTACAGGTGCTGCTATTTTGGCTCTGGACTGCACTAGTATTCGTTGTGTTGTTGTTGCTACTAGATAACGATAGCTTTCTAATCCCATTCTTGATGCTTCTCAATCTCTTCAAAGGGGAACTGGAAGTACCACTTGAACTGTTACCGTTGTTATTGGCAGAGGAGGCCACGCTAACCTGGCTAGTAGAAGTCATGGCTGCATTCAAGCTGGAGGTAGATTCATTTAATATGTTCTTAGACAAGCTTGGAAACAACTGATAAGATTGGTCAATCAACAAACTAGGGGAATCCAAAGCGTAGTTGGAAAAGGAAGAGTCGTTTGGGTGGAATATTCCTTTGAACTCTCGCACAGGAATAGAGCCCTGAGAGTCGGAACTATTGGTGGAATGATTATCATCAGAGCTCGAACCAGTGTGAACCTTCTCGGTGACCAAATCCTCTGGTGCACCTGGTAGCGGAGGCAATAGTATCTCTGTTTCATCAGGGACAGGAGGATTAGACCGTTGTCCTTCTTCTAATTCTTCACGGGCATCGTCTTCAAACTGGATGTCTTTGGATACTATTGGAGACCCAGGGATGGAACTCGTGGTCTTGTTGGTGGGCGGGGTGGACAATAGTCCCTGAGGACTAGTCACCTGAGCGGACAAGTTTGTGGCGCTCGAATGAACCGAACTATTGCTGATGGAAATAATGGATGGGCGTTTTAGATCCGCCTCCAAAGAGGATGGCGCCTTTTCATTCTCCTCGATAACTATTCCCAAACCGCCATAATCATTCATTTTCCAGTTGTGCAGCGAACTATGCTTCTATAAATCCCTTTGGTGACAATAGACGTAGATGTTGTGATAACCAACAGAAATAAGGGGGTTTTGGTGATGGTTATTGGCAGCTAGATGGAAGATGAAGATGGATGCTACTTTTTTGCGCTACGCCAACAAATTTTTAGGGGTGATCTTTTGGCTGGAAGGTAGGATGGGAATGTTGTGATTGCGGTGTTGTTTCTCTTGAGAAAGAAGAGGTATCTAAGTGTAGGTGGTTTGGTGGTTTGGTGATGGGTTTCAATGTGAAAAAACCAAAAAAAGAAAAATCAATTGGTGCCAAAAAATTTCTTTTCTCGCTGATAAAATATAATATTTTATCTACTCGTGAGTGGAACCGGAAAGGCGTTGATAACGGGTGGAGCCCCAGGGGGAAAAGCGATGGATGAATAAAGAGAATTGATAAAAAAATGGCAGTAGACGTAGGATGAAATTTGGACGACTCAAAAAATGGAAGTTTTTTGGTTTATATTTGGAGGTAATGAAAGTATCTGGTTGTAGTGAATTTGAAGTAGTGAAAATTTTGTGCGAGTTAAAGTGAGGTAAATGTGTATTTTATTTTTTGGGCTATTTTAGATTGTTATTTTTTATGTTTCATATTATTTCTACATGAGATTTTGTGTCTGGTGGTGGTGTAACCTGTAAAGAATTCTGGATTACAGGGGCTTCCAGTCAAATGCACACCAGGACAATTGCCTCTCACAGCAACAGTTTCCAATGTCCTGGTCCGCAACTGTCGCCTAACCTTGCCTGGCTCCTTAACAATATGGCCGCCTATGAGAAATACAACCACCATTGGGACTACTGACCTCTCCATGCCGCTTGATTGTGGGCACGACCCTGACGTTAGGCTCTCCCAGTTTGTTTGCAGGATTGCCTTCTACCTTTGTAATCAGGATATTTAGTGGCCTTGGAAAGTGAATCCTCTAAATGCAGATTAGACTCCCAACAATAGCTTAGTGTTTTAGACATGGCCACTACAATTGTAATGCACCTCCTGCATAGTGAGAAGCTCACCTGAATAATATTTTCATCAGACACCCTAGAATGGCCGCCGAAATAATACTGGATATTTTTAATGTTGTGCCCATTGACAATTGACATCTTACTAAATTGATGTTCCATTGAAGCTCCTTTTGGACTAATTCAAGTTAACAGCGAATGACAAATTCCAATCGCGACACTATTGTCCTTGTCGACGTGTTTTCATCATGGGCCTACTTCAACGAAAGACCCTGGATCACCGCACAATGGTTTGTGATGGCTGTAGCTCATGTAGAATTTAAACTGGAATCGCCTCCACCAATGGCCATTTACGGTTTGTGTACGATCCTTGACGCGGCTACTTATTTATCCGCATTGCTCCAGTAGTAGTTGGAGATTGTCTTGTGTCTGGCTTGGCTGGTCTTGGTTTCCAGGTAATTATAGTTTTACACATGAAAATTTTGTCCCAGCGGGGCGGTACATTCGTTCATGCTGGTGCCATGTGGTCATGGCTTTCAAGATCGAGCTATCGTGGCCGTGCTTTGCGTATGACAGTATTGCTGCATTGCACAATTGCTCTGCATTCCTGTACGCAATTACAGAAAGCTTGCAAATGTAGCGGGGAAGATGATCCTGCTTGTGCATGACGAGTAGGCGTTGTGTTTCCCTTCTCCTTAAATTTACAGTTTTAGCATTCGGTTCACTGGGAGACAAGGTGTGATGATGTCTAAACTAATCTTGATTCTCTGCATCAACAATTACGCTCGGTAAATTCTTTGATCATGACAATAACATCACGCTACCGAGTGCTCAATGTTTATAGCAGCAAGATACCACTTTCCAAGCAATTGATGCGTCACAACGCAGCAATCTGCTTGAAATTACTGCACTATCTAACTTGCAACCCAAATCCCAGCTATTGGAAAAACTGAAGTTGATCAATTCGGTTTTGTTTACGATAAGCGAGTTATTTTGCATTCTACGGGACAAGCTTTATCGATAGCACCGTATTTTTCAACATTATTATTTGAATTCCAAATGAGGTATGTTGACTAGGTGATTGGAAAGTGGCAGTCACAAATTGTTCACTAGGCATTTGAATGCATTAACCTATTCAAGGGATATTCGCTTCCCATAGACAACTACGGGACAGGTGGATCCTTTCGAATCTTCATCAGCGCCGTACTCTAATGAGCTTATTCTGGATGCAGGAAAAGCCACCGTAGTTGTGCTTGCCTCACCTAACTCTTGCATCCTGTCCATTGACTCGGCCCCTATTTGTTTTGGATATACTATTTTAGTTGGTTACATGAAACGTTGCAGACGATACTTTGGTAAGGCATTTCACCGTACAAAGACCAGTTTACGTGGTTGCGACCACCTCCATACAATACCTGCCTAGTTTTGTGAAGCAAACTTACCTACACGATTTTCCCGATGTACATTTGTCAACTATATACTGAATCCGTAGGCGTATTGTAGGCGTTCATGCTCCAAATTATTTTTTCCTATGGATCTGGTTATTTGATAATCTTACGCTCGTACGACCATAAATAGGTTGTACAATCACGAAGTGCAGCTCCGTAATTGCAGGTGATTTTGGAATGCCACCAGGTATTACAAGCGGCAGCGTATGTTCAAAACTATGTTGAGTCGTAAGATGATTAGGAGGTTTTATATCTTCCAATTCGTACTACTGATTCATTCTATGAAACCAAAAGTCGATTTTTACAGATTTAATTAATTCATTTGCGAGTAGTGTGCGTCCCGAAACAATTGCTGCGTTTTTTGCAGTTTACTTCTGGGACCAATAGATTCAAGGAACATAACCAGAGTGTATTGTAATAGACAATAGTTGCAACTACACAATGCATCTGTGTTATGCCGCAGTACATATTTGATGCGAATGTGCAATATAAACCGTTTTCGTATTTTCTCTTGATACCGTTAAACCTTAAACGGCTTGTCGACATTGACGAGACACAAGACCTTACCCAGGCTAGGTAGGAAATAAATAGGAGCAGTATCACAACCGGCATAGCATCGACTTTCCAGTCTGTAATTGATCTCCTATTTATTTCCAAGTATCTTTACCATGCCAGAAGGAGACGTGCATTTGGCAACTGTCTATTCAAACCATCGTTAAATATCAAAACAATTGCCCCTTTCGCAATGAGATGGTTTATTGTGAGGGGGATTTAGACGAGAAGTCAATGTTTGTATAATTGCTTCATTGGGTCTAACCACCAATAATTCTAGAACATCTGTCAACAGTCCATCAGGAGCAATTGACTAATACTTATGACGGCCATGATTTGCCATCAATCAAATGAATCCATTGTATAGAATTAAGGAGACGAAAGAATTCATTGCATAAAATGCATCGTTTCCGGTGAGGGGGTATATTCAACACTTCGACTCGGCACAAGCTAGAACCGATATTTTGCGGTAGTTGAGTCTTTACCTTGGCTTTGAATTGTTAATAAAGGCAAAGGCTGTGTCTCAACCAATAGGAGCGGAAAAAGGAGGAAATGGTTTTTCACAAAAAATCCGGCAAAGAAATTCTAGATTTGTAGACACAATTGTTACAGGTTCCCCGTTGGAGAGGTGTGGGTCCAGTCCATTATTTGTTTTTGCAATTTGCGAGACGTAAATTGGATCACAAACTTGGTTTTTGAGTTGCAACAAAATAAAAACTGTTCAATTTAGTGGCTCTTCTTCCCTAAATCATGCTAGAAACAATTTGTTTTAGTTATTAATTAAGTTCTAGTAAAGTTGAGCTCAGAAAAAGTTATTGCTTCTCCTTTTAAGATTTTAACCTCTACAATCGGGATTCTCCGAAAGACCACTTATAGCTCACAGCAAAAGGACAATTAACCAAAAAGGAGTTTCCTGTGTCTATCTAATTCGTCGGTTTGGAAAGTGACTGGACCTCTAAATTAATTTGTACATTGAGAACCTCTGACTTTTGCTAATAGTCATATATTTTGTTATTGTTGAAAAAGTACTTTAATCAGTTTGTAGTAAATTTACCATTATTTGAGCGAAATCAGCAAACACTTGACCAAATCAAAACTTAATAAATGGTCTTGGAGAACTCACTGATTTTCAAATATTAGTTTGAAAAGCCTGTTTTGTTCTTTTCAATTCGAACTGAATCTTACATGGTTTGTATTCTGTTCCGTTCAGTAACATAATTTCATGCGGTACTTCAGTCGGACAATTTGTCAAACGTTAGTAAACAAGCCAGATATCGGCTTAGCATTGTAGGAGAAGTTAGGAAGTTCGCAAGAAAGAAACACAAACCAACAAAGAAGAGAAATATGTGCATAGCCAAGTATGGTTATACGAAACCAGAAAAGCTACTCGATTCCATGGTAAATTGTATTCAATAAACCAAAGCTTCTATTAAAGCAAATAAATTAGTATCCGCATGCTTGTCTATTACTAAACTGCAACTGCGCACTTTGGAGGTTATCAACCAAATATCACAGACAGAGGTTTCTTGAATACGTTTTTGCAATGATAATGAACCTGAAAATTTGTTTGTCTAAATTCTATTAAGACAGGTGCGAATTAGAACTGAAGAATTAAAGTTACTAGTTTTCAATAAAGGTTAATTTATCTATGTTCTGAACTTTAACTTGTTTTTACATATGCCCGTATGCAATGCCAGCCGTTGCCTGATATTCTAATTCGAAATTGCAGTTATAGGAGTAACTTGCAACAGTTGAAATACTCTTGTAAGGTGGGGATTGGATACGTTAAAACTTGACCAAGTTTTGTCGCTTCATCCAAACTGGGAGATAAGAGTAATGCAATTGTCGGAAGCCATCAGTTGCAAAAAAAGTATGAAGAATAATAAATGTGGTACTCTACCCACGTTATTCACTATGTTGCTAAGAGATACAATGTAGTGATCAATAGGGGTTTGCTGCATTGGGAGTAATGGCCAACTTTGTAAATGGACGAAAATTGTTGGAACCATTCTTGTGATTGAAATTAAGAAGCAGTTGACAATAATTGGCGACAAAGCCAAATTAATTTGCCCCAAGATCCATCAAGTCTAATCAGTTTAAGTTTAGTTTGTTATCTCTTAGATGATCCCTGAAATGAGCGTGAGAGGCGGGCAATAGTTTCCCCCTGTGCATAATTTTACAATTGATAACTTGGAATAGGGTGAGAGAATGTTTGCCACAATGGCTGATTGTCTTTCTTTAGATCAGTTTAGAATGATTTTGTATTGTTGGCACTAATGGGCGGTGAAACACCGTACATGAAAATCTGGCCACATTTGGATCACGTGTGCTAACTTCTATGCAGATAAAACCGATTATACAGCATACACTAGAAAAAGAAGCACGGGGTTGGCAAATTTATGAAAGGGGTGGCAATGCAGAAGAACCATCAAGACTTGTATCATGTTTTGATGAGACCATGGCCCACATCAGAGGCAAATTGAATGTAGTGTTCAAATATGGGCAAAAACGTTGTCGTATGTATGTTGGCATCTCGATCAATAAACCATGCAAGTTTGACCCTGAATCCAGCTTTATAAGGCGTGGTGGTAAGATTGCGAAGATCACAATATTTTGATTCGGATACTAATATCCTCTCGTTGCAAATGAGTGGAAAATCTTTGAAATGATCTTTTACCACCCGGAACGAAAGTTTTACTGTAACTTGACTAAATAACTATCCTGGAATTTGAGTCCAGCATGCTTTTGTTGAAATACATGGGGGGCTATTGGTTGCCACTATGATATCAGGCATTCCAATGCATTAGATGTTATGAAAAGACTCAGGTACACCATATCGAAATCAAAAAGCCTCGCTTAAGTTGAAAGACTGTGCATCAAGGCGAGCAAGAGCACCAGGGTGAGGTGGATTTCTGCCTTTGCTTTGGAGTACCTCAGGGTGGTACTTCAAATCGAACACGTCAATTGTAGCAACAGGCAATTAACCTTCCGTAAAGAGTGATGTAATGGAATCTGTCATGATTTCTCCAAATGTCATGCCTTGGAATTGTAGCTGTAGCTGACAAGTCAATCTCGGTTTTGCTCCTTGTTTAGACTAGTATTTTTAAGCATAACTTGGGCAAATCGAGGATCTACAAGGGTCTCATTATCCAATGAGTTGTCTACGGTTGGTAATCAATGTCGTCATTCCTAACGAGTTTCATTATTGAGAAAGATTTCTGTAAAGAGTGCTATTTAATGACAAACCAACATATTTCACTGCGTCATTTGTTGCTGGGGCCATGACCCGCCTTCAGGCCACCAAAGCCTCCACTTTTTGTTTTTCAAAATTCCAGTATTTCAGCCTTATGGGATCGTATTTTTCAATTAGCAAATCGTACATTTTCATAGAATCCTTGTACTCTTGTTTATCCCTGTATATCTTTGCAAGTAGTTCCAAGGCGTAGGAGCTTGTCACCAGTTCGTTTGATAAATCCACAAACTGCAAACTAAAGTCGTACAACTCCTCTTTTGGTTTGGAAAACTTTTCGTAGATTCCTAGTAGGTAATTCCAGGTAGACGGATTTTGGGGAGAAGTTTCGATTGCCTTTTTGACGTAGTCAATCTCGCCTTGAATCACACTTTCATTAACCAATGAATTGCGGGAAAACCTCAAAAAGAAACGATGGGACCATCCACTGTTGTTTCTCAAGTCTGCCGCAATAATGCTATCGATAAACGACAATTCCTTTTCATCCTGGAACAAATCAAACTTGTCGACAAACCACTTGCGGTACGACCAAACATGGTGGTTCTTGGGGTCTGAGTCCAACATTGCTTCCATGATGGGATACTCTCTGTGAGGCTCAAATTTGTACTTTGCATCTCGCAAGATGGCCTCGATTATTAGCTGGCGGTAGTTCCAGATCTGGTAGTTCTTTTCATTATCCAAGGCAATCTGTTCACACCAGTCAAGCTCACCCAAAAGGTTCTTTTCGAGATGGGTGAGAATGTGAAACCGGTATATCCAGATGGTGTAGTGCGAAGCCAATAATTCTATTCCGTGCTCCGTCAACGTCAACGCTCTCTCGGAATACTCCTGGTTCTGCATCAACGCAAGCAATGTCCCCATCACCTGTTTGTACTCATCGTCGTAGAGAATTTGGCACAACTGGGGCTCCTCGCTATTGATCTTGACCGGGATGACGTCAGAAAAGTCTTTCTCGTCCATTGTGTCTCCGCTTTTCCTGTACACACAATGTTCGAGTCTCAATCAGGGTTGGTGCCAACTATTTGTAGCATCCCTTTTTTCCCTGCTCGTTTCAACTCCACGATAATTTCCTCATTGGTCGGTGACAATGGAAATGTCTCGATCATCACCAATTAGGTTTTGATCCAACGCAATTTTGCAAACTGGCCTGAGCGCAAATTTGATGACGTGACAAATCGTCCCAGACCCCCGCACATCCACGGAATTCAATTCCTCGTGTATTTATGAGACCAATCTCCGACATTGAACTAGTCGTATCGGGGAGCCTCTTTTGTGTGTGCGTTTATTATCTCCTCTCCCTTGTATACACAAATTCCCAGGTTCCACTTTTGGTGACGGTGTTCATCTTTTCTAATATGATGGGACGCACGGGGGTGTTTAAAGACTTGGTGGAATACTTGGGTTCAAAAAGGGGGCCGAAAGCTTTCAATGTTCCTGGCACTCCGGGACAGGGGCATCAGACATTTTTGAATTTGAGCAGCGCCAGCAAGATCGAGGTCTTGACGGCGTTGCAGTCGTTGCGAAGCTACGAGGAGTATTCTAAGCGACACAACGCCAGGCGGAGAAAGCTCTTCAAGTTGATGAGCTGGAGACAGCAGAAGCTCTGCGAACAGGTTGGATATTTGGAGAAGTTGAAATCGATTGATCAAGCCATAGGTGCCAACCAAAAGTTCATCAACGATGTGTCCACCTTTGCCATTGACAAGTACGGCATCTCGTTCCGTGATTTTGATCTCATCAAAGACGGGTCCCAGGACAACGGTCCCTCGGCCTCCAACTATAGAGTGATTGAGGCCTTGAGCCATTATTTGCGGGACTGGAGTGGCGGCCTTGGCCCCGAGTTGGAGCCCATCGCCAAGTATATCACAGACCAGCTCCAATCGCTCATCCCGGACGAGGAAAAGGCCCACACGTGTTTAGTGTTTCCGGGGTCGGGATTGGGGAGGATAGCACACGAGTTCTCGACACAAGGATATGGCGCCGTTCATAGCGTGGAGTACTCTGGGCTCATGCATATCTTCAACGATTTTATCTATTCCCGACATAACAAAACCTACGACTTGTACCCCTACGTCCATACCAATTCCAATTTCTACACCACCCAGTCCCAATTACGGACATTCTCCTTGACCCCGCGAGGAGTCAAGCCAAATGGGTTGCATCTCCATCAGGATGACTTCCGCTACTTTCAGATTCCGGAAGCTGATAGATACAAGAATGTTGTTGTGATTACGGTGTATTTTATAGATACGGCTGAGAATTTGATGGACTATCTCGATACCATACACACCCTTGCCACGCCAACAAGAACCAACACCATCAACAGGGGTTTCTGGATCAATGTTGGACCCTTGAAATACGGTAGTGCTGCTCAAGTGGAGTTGAACGCCGACGAACTCAAGGCGGTAAGAAATCGCATGGGGTGGGTGGATACCCATCTGGCATATTCCTTGGCTGCTCCACAATCGGTGGGTAATGAAAATGGACTTGTGGGGTACATCACGGACCAGAACAGCATGTGGCAAGGCTTTTACGGCTTAAACATGTTCACCAGTGCCAGAAAAGAAAATGGCCACTAAGTCGATCTTGTAAATAAATATATGCTATTCTATTTTGATATATCAGAACCTTTGTTGATCTGGATCTTCTTATCCTCTCCACCACTTATTATTCCAATATCTCTGTCCCAACAAACATCCAAAACTTTATCGTTGTTTCCGTCTTGTTTTGTGATGGTGTACAATGGCTTTTCGGCTCTAACATCCCACACTTTGACGGTTCCATCATGGGATGCCGAAGCAAACATGTGGTCATTATTGGGCGATGCAGACAATCCAACCACAAAATTAGTATGACCCACGAGCTTGGAGTTGGTCTGATCGGTGGTGGTGGAAGTTATTCTTGGATCGTGAAGATTGATATGGCGAGCAGACGATCCACTAACCAACAAATGCAATTTTGGCAACTGTATTAATGACAATAATGAATAGCCAGTGGTCCTTGTGTCGACACATCTTGACGTCACCAAATCCCAAGTTTTTATAGTATGATCCTGAGACACAGAGTAGCCCACGGTTGCGTCTTCTGCGTCGAATATCACAGCCTCCACCGGCTGTGAGTGGCCCTCAAGTACGGCCAATGGAGAGCGACGTCTAATAGAAGCATCCTGCAACGCCATCTTTCTTCTCTTTTTCGAAGACGAAGACACCACGTTGGAGTCGTATTCCAAAGGCTGGATGGTTTGCATTTCCTTGTAATTTGTAGACCAGTATCCAATGGAGTGGTCATAACTGGCCGATAATATGCGGCTACTGCCATAATCGACCGCCAAGTTCACCACTGGCGCTTTGTGGCCCTCTAAGATGGCCAAGGTCTTTCCGTCTTCAGGTTCGTCGTCGTCAATGTCGGCGATTTCATCATTGGATGTCTTCCACAACCGCACCTGTCTATCGTTACCCGCAGATACGATTCTGGTAGGGGAAATCCATTGAACTGCCTTCACTGCCCCCGAATGTCCCACGTACTGTTTCTCAACCTTTCCCGACATATTATATGTGCGGACGATTCCATCATAGGAACCAGAAAGGATCTTGGGCTGGGTTAAACTGAGATTGGAGAATGTTACAGATGGCGAATTTGAGTTTATGGAATGCAACGAAGAGATCCAGTCATCATTGTTGAAGGATGCTAGAAAGGAAGGAGGCAAGATGGCACGGGTATACTCCAAAGTGATAAATGCTTCGTTGGATAGCCCATTTTTGGTCAAATATTCTTGTATGGAAGTCCTCAACAACACGCCGTCTACCAAGAAATCAAAGGGAATGGCCTTGGTTTGCTCGGTTTCGCCGTCTCTGCCCAACAAGTGGTTCACCACTTCTGACAACCCAAACCGTTTCAAGGATACCGGCACATAAAGAGGCGAATCTGACACGTGCAACTCCTTCTCCTCGTCATTGGTGGTGAATCTGATCTTTATCTGGGTCTTGTCGTCCGACATCTTGACTTCTTCAACCTTGATTGAAGTCCCCAGAAACCCTTGTGTTAGTTTAGTTGAAAAATTTCCTCATCTCGATACCGGGCATCTCGCACGTGACACATTTTGCAGCAATTGTCTTTGTGTACAAGCACCGTCTGCGTTCAAGGCGGACAAAGCGGTCAAGGAAGACAAAGCGGTCAAAGGCGGATAGAGAGGTTAACCCTCGATGCAGGGGTGGCCAAGGCCGGCAAAGTTGCTCTGGCAACCCGCTTGCCGATTCTGCCTGCAGTTCGTAGGCCAAAATTGGCCCCCTGCACAATGCCAGTATCAGGTGTCTTCTTGTAAGTATAGCCAAATCTCGAGCGGTGGATCTTGGAAATGGCATAGTCGTGGCGGGACTTCGTAAATGCGCCAAAGTCGGAGACTGTTCCCGTTTTGAAGAAGCTACGGATAGCCCGTTTTACTCTCTTCCACCTGCGGGAGCGGGTGAGTCTTGGCGGAGGAAGCGATCTCATAGCAGTCCTTCCGGGGGCAATTTCAATGGAGTGCCGCTGTTTGCAACCCTCGCTTGACCGTGGCGATACCGTACAACTACGAATAGGACTGTTGAGGATTTCGTTCTCTCTGTTTGTGAACAAAGAGAGATAAAAACGACGTTTTTCGCACCCAATAAATTGCCCACTCACAGTGCTCCCCTACGCCCCGGTTGCGTCGCCGATCCCCGTCCCTGATAGCACTATTGACAACTCGATGCTCGTGCTTGGCATGTCCGTAAACCCCTCATCGCTCTCGCATCGCAATTTGGCCCCAGCGACAGCCGTAGCCCACAACCCCAGAACGAGTCAAAAATTGTTCCGACGGAAGCTCATCTCATCGCCCGTTCGCACAAGAAAAAAATTATAAATACCCCGGTGGATGCCCATGAAAAATTGGGTGGTTCCCAGCCTTTGGAACTTTCTGGTCTTCCTTGGTTGTAGATTTCTCTCCCCTTAACTTTGTCCAGGTAGCGCGTCGAGCCATTTTCGCAAAGTTAGCGCACTTATTTGTGGTTGTCCCGGTCCTAAATCTCTGTACTGCCCACCGCCCAGCCATGTCCAACGAAGATGTTCCCGTGGAAGTGTCCAAGGTTTTCGACACCATCTTGGTGTTGGACTTTGGCTCCCAATACTCTCATTTGATCACCCGTCGTCTCAGAGAGTTCCAGGTGTACGCCGAGATGTTGCCCTGCACCCAGAAGATTGCCGAATTGTCCTGGAAGCCCAAGGGGATCATCTTGTCGGGGGGACCCTACTCTGTGTATGCTGACGATGCCCCTCACGTTGACCACGACATCTTCAAGTTGGGGGTTCCCATCTTGGGGATCTGTTACGGGATGCAGGAGTTGGCCTGGATCAACGGTAAGGGCGTCGCTCGTGGAGACAAGAGAGAGTACGGTCCTGCCACCTTGAACGTCGAGGACCCCTCGTGTGCCTTGTTCAAGGATGTTGACCACTCTCAAGTGTGGATGTCCCACGGGGACAAGTTGCACGCTTTGCCAACGGGGTTCAAGGTGGTTGCCACCAGTGACAACTCTCCCTACGCCGGGATTGCCAACGAAGCCGACCACATCTACGGCATTCAATTCCACCCTGAGGTCACCCACACCGTCCAAGGTAAGACGTTGTTGAAGAACTTTGCTGTCGATATCTGTCAAGCCAACACCAACTGGAGTATGGAAAACTTTGTCGACACCGAAATTGCCCGCATCAGAAAGTTGGTGGGTCCTGCTGCTGAGGTTATTGGTGCTGTTTCCGGTGGGGTCGACTCCACCGTGGGGGCCAAGATCATGAAGGAGGCCATTGGCGATCGTTTCCACGCCATCTATGTCGACAACGGTGTGATGCGAAAGAATGAGACCCAGACAGTGTACAAGACCTTGACTGAGGGTCTTGGGATTAACTTGACTGTGGTTGACGCCAGCGACTTGTTCTTGGGCAGATTGAAAGGTGTCACCGACCCCGAGAAGAAGAGAAAGATCATTGGAAACACCTTCATCCACGTTTTCGAAGAGGAAGCAGCAAAGATCACCCCTGCATCTGGCCAAGAGATTGAGTATTTGTTGCAAGGAACGTTGTACCCCGATGTCATCGAGTCGATTTCTTTCAAGGGCCCATCGCAAACCATCAAAACCCACCACAATGTCGGTGGTTTGTTGGAAAACATGAAGTTGAAGCTCATTGAGCCATTGAGAGAGTTGTTCAAGGATGAAGTCCGCCATTTGGGTGAGTTGTTGGGAGTTCCCCACGATTTGGTTTGGAGACACCCATTCCCAGGCCCAGGATTGGCCATCAGAGTGTTGGGAGAAGTGACCAAAGAACAGGTTGCCATTGCTCGTGAGGCCGACGCCATTTTCATCGAGGAAATCAAAAAGGCTGGATTGTACAGACAGATATCGCAGGCGTTTGCAGCCTTGTTGCCAGTCAAGTCTGTTGGTGTCATGGGAGACCAGAGAACCTACGAACAGGTGATTGCCTTGAGAGCCATCGAGACGGTTGACTTTATGACTGCCGATTGGTTTGTGTTTGAGGCTGCCTTCTTGAAGAAGGTTGCCTCGAGAATTGTCAATGAAGTGGACGGGGTTGCTCGTGTCACTTACGACATCACCTCGAAGCCACCAGCTACTGTTGAGTGGGAGTAGGGATTGTGTAGTATACAGAATATAGATTAGCAATGCAAGAAGTGAAAGGGCTGATTAGTCGAGAGGTTTCTTGGGTGTTGCAAGAGTTGACTGCAATTGATATTGCTTACCACCTTTGCTGTTGAAGGTAGCGGAAATCATACTACACCAAGTCTAACTGCAGTCGGAGAACAAGAAACCAAAAGGGCAAGGTCGAAGAATCCGTCTTCATGCTGTACAAAGCTTGATCAGCAAGAATTCAACACCAACCTCTACAATTATTGCCATTGTGGTTGTCAAATCTGTACTTGACAGATTGTAAGAGATAACAGTGCCATAGAGGCCCTTGAGGATGTAGAAAGATCCTACATCCACATAGTAACCGAAATGTATCCAGAAACACGAAACACTAACTCGTATTACATTTTGCAACACATGTTGCAAAGTAAACCAAGTCTTCATCATTCGCAAGCACTATACAACACCAAACAACACCAAACAACTACCAAACAACCATCAAACAAGGTATCACATCAATAGTCATTATAGATTGCAACTAAACGAGTTCTAGATAGAACATGGTCGTCGAATGTATGCAAAATGCCACTTCTGGGTGGTTGACACACTTCTGTGACATCACCAACACAACCTACACACAACCACGGTTGACAGCCAAACTACATCAAACCAGACACAGCGTTGCAAAGGATTGACGTAAAGCACCCTACGAACCTACCAGTATTGACTTTGTTCCATGTCGCCAACGTTACCCACCGGGTGCCAAACACTCTTCAATGCCAGACATGTCAAACATTCACAGCATTTCAAACATCCACAACTTGTCAATCATCCACATCTCAATCACAACTGAATCAACTTCTGGCGGAGCACAGTGCTCACGAGCATGGAACCATCGTGAGAAACCGACACCTGGAACTGCTCGTCTGGACGACAATAGAAGTCATTCTTTACACTTGGTCTGCCCCCAGCATCGTGAACACGATACCACTGGGTAAACAAGAACCGTTTTTGATCATCCCCATCGAGAGTCTTGAATACCGCTTCCTTGCAAGCCCAGGACCCCGCAAGAAACTGGGCCTGGCTCCGTTTCAGTGAGAGCCGGGCAAAACGAGGAAGTTCCTGGCGGGGGTGAAGCAACCGGGCCGTCAATCGGGCCACAAACGGAGCCTCCCGCGCCAATAGTCGCTCAAACCGGCCTGTGTTGACTATGTCGATGCCAATGGCAACCACCAACCCTGCTGTTGTCATGTGTGGGGCCCGGAGCTCATGCCATCGCAAGTGGTCTGCATTCGGTAATGGGCCATCGCGGCTAAGCTTTTGAGTCATCGCTGAAAATTTGTAGTCATCACCAAACTACATCCAGATCACTCCATCCGCGTTTCCGAGGGTCCTGTGGCGTTCTTCCAAGCTCGAACGGTTTGCTTACCATCATGGCGTCCTCCATATCCGGCCCCGTGCCGTTACCGCTGTCCAAATACGACTTGTCCACCTATTGGGGCCGTGTCAAGCACTGCGCCCAGATCTCTGACCCCACCATGTTGCTCAATACCACCTCCGACATCGAAACTGCCAAACGTATGGTGTGGGACTACAAAAATGGCGTCACCGCATCAATGAGCCCCGAGCTTTGGAGGGCAAAGAAGGTATTGGACTCAGCATTGCACCCTGACACCGGGGAAACGGTGTTTTTGCCATTCAGAATGTCCTCGTGCGTCTTGTCCAACTTGGTGGTGACTGCGGGGATGCTTACCCCGGGGTTGGGCACGGCAGGAACCCTCTTTTGGCAAGTGGCCAACCAGTCGTTGAATGTGGCCATCAACACTGCCAACGCCAACAAGTCACATCCATTGACGGTCAAACAGATTGCCACCAACTACACCTTGGCGGTGACGGCCTCGTGCTCGGTGGCTGTGGGGTTGAACTCGCTCGTTCCCCGTCTCCGATCGTTGTCTCCTAGCACCCGCATGGTGTTGGGACGTCTCGTGCCGTTTGCGGCAGTGGTGTCGGCCGGGATTGTCAATGTATTCCTCATGCGTAGTGAGGAGATCAAGAAAGGTATCTCGGTATACACCGACAGCGAAGATGAGGTTGGAGTTTCGAAGAAGGCTGCCTGGTATGCCGTGGGTGAGACTGCTGCTAGCAGAGTCATCAACGCCACCCCTATCATGGTGATTCCTCCTTTGATTTTGGTGCGGTTGCAGCGGTCGCGGTTGTTGAAGGGTAAGTCGCGGGCGGTGGAGACCTTGACCAACATCGGGTTGATCTTTGCTACGTCGTTGGTGGCGTTGCCATTTGCCTTGGCGGTGTTCCCCCAGCGGAGAACGTTGCCAGTGACGAGTCTCGAGTCAAAGTTTCACGAGTTGAAAGACAAGGACGGCAAACCTATAACGTCGTTGCAGTTCAACCGGGGAATTTAGGTTTGGGATCTTATTCCAGTTGATTCGTGCGATCTTCTGATCTCTTTCGACTCGATCTATCCTCATCCTCATGATACACATGGGTGATTGCAATCGAAATACTAGAATCTAGTTAGAACCATGGTCCTACACCATGGCTTGTATATATGCAACCTATTTAGTACCGTATTTACATTCTACCAGAAGCGCCATTCGTTGGCAATCCCCAATGCCGTCTCTATCTGCTCGCGATCGTGGTAGTCAAGGAAAGTGGACTCCGAAAACAACTCCTGGCGCCTGGCAGTTTCCACATTCTTGCTGTACAACACCCCTACCCCTTTGCCTCCCAATGAGGTCTCAAAGCATTCGAACCCCGCGCCTTCAAACTCGGCCATGGCCTTCTCCACCACCAGCTCGTCCACCCCGTCATTGACAAGGGTGATAGCACAGCCCCCGCCACCAGCACCCGTCAACTTGGTGGCCCCGATGTCGTGGATATCGCCAATCATCTTGACCCGCTCCAACGCCGGGTGCGACACCCCCAATGCCACCAACAACCCGTGGTTGATGTTGACAAGCTGGCGCAACTGGGAGCGCTCGCGGGCGCCAAACACCGGCAGCACCATGATCTGGTACGCCTCGCGCGCAAGGTGGTCCATGGCGTCCAAGATGGCGGTCAGGGTCTTGTTGTAGGCGTTGTTGATGGCGGCGACCCCGCCCACCAACTCGGCGGTGCTTCTGGGCACCTTGGTGTTGGTGAGCACCAACTTGACGGCAGGGAAGTTCTTCATGGTGGTGCGCACCGACGGCTGGGCTGGCGCCGACATCCGCTGGTACATCACCGCGCCCCCGTAGGTGGCCACGGCGTTGTCGATGCCCGAGGGGTTGCCGTGGAAACACTTTTCCCCCACAAGCGACCACGAGTCGATAAAGTCCAACACCCGTTCGTCCTTGGCGGTGATGTGGTCGCGGGTCCCGAGCACAGCCTCAGGTACCCACCCTCCCAACTCGGCGAGGGCCGCCGCCAAGCACACCGAAGTCGAGGCCGACGATCCAAGCCCGGCGCCAATGGGCAAGGTGGACCGCACCGTGAAGTTCATGCCCGCGGTGTCGCGGCGGCACAAGCTCACGTACAAGTAGAGGAAGCACAAGCTGGCGGTGTAGTGCTTGCGGTCGTCAAAGGCGGCCAACAACGGCGCCAACTTGTCGACAATCTCGGGCACCAACTCCTCCGGCGGCTGAGGCCGTTCCTGGTCGTGGGGCACGACGTTGGCCACGTTGTCCCACGGTATGTCGTTTTTGTTCCAGGTGTGCGACAACTGGATGTCGGAAAACTCGAGCTTGACGGTGTCGGGGTCGGGGTTGGCCGTGACCAAGAGGTAGCACCGCAAGCTGAGGGCAGCAGCAATGGCCGGTTTGCCGTACACGGCGGAGTGCTCGCCAAATATGATGACCTTTCCGGGGGCACTCACAACGTACGGCTCGCGCATTGGTGGTAGATGGCGTGGATTCGACGTCGACGACGGTGGAGGCCAGAATTGGTGATGGCTGGCGGTGGTCCGACAGGTGCAAAATGGTGGGGCCAGAATTTTTCACGGACAACGCCTTGGACGCCGCCGCGCGCACTTCCTGCCTAATCGGGAAGTCGACCTCGAAGCAAAACCATCACCATTGTAAATAGTGGCAGCCACTGCTCCTGGTTTCTCCACCCTTGCTGCCCTCCCCTTGCCCGATTCCGTCATATTCCGCTGCACGTGATGCCGTCGACGGTCCTGCTGCGGGCAGACAAGCATGAGCTTCCGTTGAAACCCATCCAGCCCACCCAGTACTGGACGTTTGACAATGCCTTGGCCCTCTTGCGCTCGTGCCTGGACCCCTACATCTTGGACGCCTTGGACGAATTCTTGCTCTTGAACGCGCCCGTGATCACCGACCCGGCGCCGTTCCGGGCCTCCGACTCGTCCCGGCCCCTTTCCGACTCGGCCACCGAAACCACCGTGCGCACGGTGTTGTACACCGACATCAGCTCTGGGTTTGTTGCCGATGCCCGGCGCTTGGCGGCGGTGTTGCCGGTTTCCCAGGTCGAAATGGTCCGCATCATCGCCCAGACCTGCAAGAAGGTGCCCCCACGCCTGGTCCCGGCCTACGGCAAGCTCAAGAGCAAGTTGCACGACGACAGAGACGCCTTTGTTGAGCACGAGACGTTGGCGTTGTACACGGGCAAAATCTTGCGCGAGAGACGAATAGTCTTGCGCATCGTGGTGGAGTTGTTGAACAACAAGACCAACGAGTACGCCTCGTCTACTATCCAGAACTTGGGCCGCCAGTTGTTCTTGTCACCAGACTATTGTCGTCAGGCCATAGAATCGTTGCAAAACACCATCCAGTTTGTTGTTGACAAAAAATACCGCTCCGGTATCACTGATGACTTGGACAATGTCATCTACAATGAGACGGTGCTCTTTATTATTGAGCTTTCTAAGGTGCTTGTGGAATTGTTGGTGAATAACCCCCATGTCGACCCTCAGTGCGTGCGCCAATGGTTCCTGCTCATGGAATCCACCAACTTTGCCATCACCTTGGGTCCCCACATTGTCCACCATGAGTCTTTTTCGTTGATTCTGGGTTTGTTCACCGTGATATCCATCTTATTCTTGGACCTCGACAATAGCTTTGATTCGGCAGAAGGGACCACTTTCTCAAAGTATATGGATGATGCCGCCATATTTGGCAGCATTAATGACGCAGTGGTGGCTCCTGGCAACAGCAATGGCGTCATCCTTTATGCCTGGTCCATTGTATTGTTGCGCAAGTTTTACTTTTTGCAAGAGTATTCTTCTTTACCGGCCTCAGCCAAATTTATCGCTGATATTTCCATCCATACCTTGGACAAAACCATCAATGAACTCAGCGATAGATGCTCATCGTTAACAGTGTTTGAGTCGTTACTGGCTCTTAGTCGCCTTTTGAGCTTTGACAATATCTACTCGGCGGTGTTGTCGTCGCTCATTCTTGCATGTATACCGTTGGTGGAACTTACTCCTGAGGTCTCCACCGCCATAGAATTGATTATGAGAAACGCGCCAAATACAACCATTGAACGGTTTTTTGACAATGAAGCCACCGTTAATGCCTTGATTTTAGCAAGAACAAAGTTCCCTTTGGTTCTATCTTCTTACATAAAGCTTGCATCCATTAATGGCAATTTTGCCTTGCACGAGTTTAACGAGTTGAAATCTTATATTCAAATATTCAAAAAAGACCAATTTGTCAATATGTACCAGATCGATGATGAAAATACAGAGTTGGTCAAATTGACAGAACAGGTCAATGCCTATCCACCTTTTGAATATAACCAAAAGTTGTGCCTTGCTTTGTCTCCGGGTACAAAGGCCAAGATCTTACCAGCAGCCAACCAAAACGAAGTGTTGGTGACGTTTTTGTACAATTATAATGGATGGGCATTCTTGGGCAGGGTTCTCCAAAATGTGTCCAAATTATTCACTAGTTCAGAACCAGAGAAGGTGGATCTTGTTATAGATATTCTTGCTTTGCTTAATCGTGTGGTCACTGATAACACCATTGACGATTCCAAGCTGGTATTAGAGGCAATGTCGGCATACACTGACGACTCCGATATTCTTGAGGTCATTCTTCGATTATTGGAGCAAGGCTTGCACTCGCGAAATGTGGGAATATTGGTTGCAGTTATTGACTTATTAACAAAGTTGATGCCATTTTTATCATACAGAATATGGCCCTATTTGTCCAAGTCTGCCTTATTTTCCAATAACAGCAAGGAAGGGTTTGCAGCCATTATCTTTGGTGCTATCGAGATGGTCAATGGCGATTACCAATTCACATTGTCATTGATCAAATTGACAGAATCCTTGATTCAAAATTGTCTTTCTTTAAACGAAGACTATCCTAAAAAGTCCAAGAGCGCAATTTTAAGAAAATTGATTGGACACTTGGTTAATCTTTTTGAGAATTTCTCCTACTGTCGTTTCAATTATCCATCCCAGAAGTTAGAAATCGGTGTCTTAATCTTGGACACTTTTTCCACTATATTGGCAACAGTTTATGGCGTTGATGAAGGTGCGAAACCTGAAGAAAAGGTGACTCGTGTATTTGCTGATTCGGCCACTCGAATCGTGGAGTCATTCTTGATAACCGACGATGTATTGTCAAGGGCTGCTGAGCCTATCTTGGCCATGATAGAATCCCTATCGGCTAATTTAAACGTATACGAGCTTACAGACGTTTCCGGATTCTGGCATGATAGCTGGATCCGATGCACTTTGGCATTTTCGCAATTGATAGTCACTGTGCGGACATCTTTGAATTTGAAACCATCTGCGTTTGAAAAGGGGTTGTTCACACAATTACCCAGTTTGGTATCGTCATATTCACAATACGAATCATTGAGAAAAGAGATTTTAGATTTGTTGACAGCATTGACAAATGGAAAATGGGAACATGAACAAATGCCATCGTTGTTATCCCATTTAGGAAGAGATTATGCCAAAGTATTTTTGAATTCATTGGCTGCTGATTTGGATAATTCCTTTGATGATTATAAATTGAAAATATCCTTGTACGATTTCATTTGTGCTGTAATGGGTGGTCAGCAAGAAGGACTCTCGGTATTATTCATCAGTGGCAGGGATGTTTTTGGAGGCTATACTTCCGAGAAAACGGAAACTTCTGTGCACACATCATTGTTACTGATTCTAAAGAAAAATGTGCGGGACATGAAATATTACCCCAATTCTGTTAGCATCCACTTAGTTGATGCCATAGCACTTGCATGCAATTCATGGACCACGGTTAAGGAAGGTGAAAATGATGCAGAATTCATTGACACCTTAGTTTCCCGAGTAAAGTTGCAAATGTTGGAACCTCCCGACTCATCAGAAGGATTCATCAGTCGCTGTTACGAGTTGAAACTAGTCTCTAAAATTGCTGAAATACTTGCTTTGTACTTGTTTACCCGCAATGAAAAATGCAAGAAGAGCATTATTGACTTCATAGATTCGGAAGACTTCATCGAGGTTGCAAACACCAAGTTTACGGTGACAAATTATCAGCCAACTTTGCACACAAATCTCCAGGCTGCGTTTGAAAATGTGTTTCCAGGGCTTAAGTTGGACCAGTTTACCAGTGGGTTGATCAAAAGGAATAGATTTGGCATAACCACTGTTTATAATTTGGCATTGATGGACTCTCTATTCAAGTATGAAGATGAATGGGTACAATTGCGTGAACAAGTGATAGCATCAAGTATAAATATCCAATATTTGAACTCTCAGATCTCAGGGGCAAAGGCGTTTGGAGCATTGTTAACCTCATACTGTCGTCGGTATCAAGGACCATTGCATTCGCGGCTTTTAGGATTCATTGACCATTTATTGAAAGTGAATACCAGCGAAGGAATACCTGCGGAGATCTTCCGGCCCATTTTCTTGACACGGGTAGAGTTGGCATTTTATTTGATGTATTCCTACTTTACCCGCAACAAGAAAACCACTGATGCTGTCAAGGTGTTTGAAATTGTCAAGAGTGCGTCAACGTTGTTGTCGTCGCCAAGTATGAGCTTTCTCACGTCATTAGCTGAAGGTAAGGGCTACTATCGTCCATTGTTGAAGATTATATATTGTGCTTTGAAGCTCATTGAAGACAATACTCAGATTCTTATTGAGTATTTCAGCATATTCCGAGATTTGTTTGAGTTGATAATCACCAAGGGTACAAGGACGTTGTTGATTGAGCTCCAAAATGATGTGTACCTCTCACGAACAGATAAGAACCACAAATCCGCCAAGATGAACGAACGGATCGACGACTTTATGATCATTTTGTCCATTCTCAAGGTGTATGTCAGCATGAGATCCAATCCCAACTTACACAAGGAGATGTCAATGTTGGTAGAGGCCAATGGCACCATCAAGGCGTTGTTGAATTTGTACTCGTTCTCGCACTCCATCGAGGTGAATGACGAGTTCATTTTTGCCCAGTTGAGCTTGATGTATATATTGGAGTTGATGTCAATCGAGGTTGTTGCGGAGAAATTTGTGTCATGCGGGTTGTTTGTGGTGTTGGTGGAGAGTCCAATTTCGTCACCCGTGAGGGCAGGCGGATTCAGTATTTCGTCCGGTGCACAATACCACCGGCTCTGGATCAACGGTATTCTCCCCATTATCATTACTAGTTTGTACAAGTTGGGCCCCTCGGTGATTGCTGAGGTGTGCCTTGCGTTGCAGATGTTTGGCAAGCAGATTGGGACATGTATTGACAGCTGGAGCAACGACTCGGCATCGATACGCATCAGCACCTCGCTCGTGGCGGAGACCAGCCAGATCTTGGTGATTTATGACTTGCTACGGGCCATGAATGTGAGCGAATACTTGAAGACAGTGTCGCCCGACGCCAACGACGAGGTGGACATGCGAATCTTGCCTGGGTTGGATAGCGAGGGCAAGCGGGAAGATTTTGTCAGCTGCATTAACAACTTGCTCAAGCACCCCAAGTTTTTGACGTCGCGTGTGGCCCCAAGCTCCATTGAGGAGAAGATGGTGATTGAAGCCGGCGGGGTTGACCAAGACCGGTTTGTCAAGGACATTATTGACGAGATCAACGACCTCAAGGACTACTTGAACTAGGCACGTAAATACCGGGAATAAATAGCATTAGCATAAACGTCTATGTACACGTGAGGACCTGTCCTCTCTTTACTCCCACCATACGACAATCAGTCAGCACAGATGAAGTAACTCTTGTGGACGTCGGCAGGAATGGAGGCGTCCGGCTCCCGCGAAGCACGGGACATGGTGCTGTCTACAATCTCGTCCTTGTGGCCCGGGGTGCCAGGCACAGCGGTGTTGTCGACACAGGGAAGGTTGTCTCCCTGGACCTTTCCCTCCACCAACGCCCTCCAGCTACCATGGCATTGCTGGATGATCTCGATGGTGTCGACAGCGTTCTTGTACACCCCGTTAAAGGCAAAGTCGTTGGTGGGCTTGCCGTCGGGCAACTTGTAGTCCCGGAACCACTGGCGAGTGGTCTCCAATAAACCGGGACACCGGGTGTACAAGTGGTGCACATCGTACACCTCGCGTGCCAACGGGTCATTGACGTCGACGACAATCACCTTCCAGTCCAACTCGCCGTCGTCAATGAGGGCGATGCTGCCCAAGATCTTGACTCGTTTGACGTCGCCGGTGGACAACACCGCCGAGCCAATCTCGCAAACGTCCAAGGGGTCATTGTCGCCATACAACCCATGGTGCTTGGTGGTGGGGTCCTCCCAGGTCTGGGGCAACGCCCCGTAGTTGTGGATGTACCCGTGGTGGGGGAAAAGGTTCTTGACGAACCGCACCACTCCCTTCTTGACGTCCTGGACAATGGGGTTGCCCGGCTTCTTGGTGTTAATCTCAAACTTGGCGTTGGACCACCGCGGAATCTCCACTACCATGGTGGCCTCACGGGCAACGGGGTCGAGGTCGAGGGGAATGTCGTGGAAATACGACACCACCTGTCCTGTGGCGCCGTTAACGGCGTAGTTGCGGTAGCTGGCGCTGTACTTGGCCCCATGCTCCACCAGGGCAAACGTGGACAAGGCACGAGGCGCAAGGTGGCGCTGGGTTAACGACAATCTCGACAAGGCCGGGGAGTTGCGAGTCATGGTGGAAAGAAACCCAAAACGACCCATTGCAAATGGAATTACCCAGTGGGTGGGGAAGTGTTGTCTTAACCGGGCTTGTTGGAGAGACGAATTACTCGATTGGGAAAGGGGCCGAGGATCATCGGGGCGCGACATTGTGCAGCCGTGTCGCGTGTCGCGGCGACATGGGGGTGTATATAAATCAGTCTATGTACGGGGTAAACTAGTTGGGGGGCTTGCCCAAAAAGATAATCTTGCCATTCTCGTCAAAGCTGGCGTTGTCGTCGCTGATGGTGACGACAGAGGCAAGCTCGTCGATCTGGCCCTTGGACAACCCCATGGGGTCCTTGGGGATCCACACCCCGGGGGCGGTGGCCAGAATCACGGGCACATCGTAGGCGTGCTTATTTTCTTCCACCTCGGGCTCGAGGTTGTAGGTGGCGGGCACAAACGACTTGACGTGGCGGTAGTTCAAAAACACGTCGGGCCGGATGAACCGCACCACGGGGTTCTGGGACTCGGTGGTTTTGAAGTCACGATCTGCCAAGAGGGGGATCACCGACCGAATGTCTTCGGGTCCCTGGTCCTCCAAGTCTTGCACCCGCTGCTCGTCCTCGTTCTCGAGTTCTTGCTTGATGCGCTCATTCTCCTTGTTCTCTTCGATGAGCTCCTTCTCTATCTTGGCCCTGCTCTTGCTCTGGTGTTTGCGGTCAAGCACCTTTTGCTGGTACTCGGATGGTCCCGAGTACGATGGGGTATCGCTGACCCCGTCCAAGGCCTTCATGCAGTCAACAGGAACAACCTGCAACAAGTGGTCAAACGACTCGCTCAAATGAACATGACAAAAGGCGGTACCCAAAAGCCCAATTGCTTGGAGCACAATGGGTCCCCAACCTTTACCCACGGCAAAGATCCCCAACATACAAATTTGTCCCAAGTAGATACCAACAAATGTTTGAAACAACGCCCGAGGATAGTGCATACCGCGCACATCGGGAGACTCCACAAACACATATGTCAAGTTGTGGCAGTAGGCAATGTAGATCAAAAAGAAGGCAACACAGGCAAAGACAATGATCAATGGCGAAATGATCGAGTAAACTAAGGTGATACACACCAAGTTACTAAAGATAGGGAACACCGTCCCCCATTGCACCGACCCGAGACCACTGAAACGATCCCACTTCTTTCTCACGGTGTTGTCCAAGATGTACCCCAAGATAAAGTACAAAAACAATCCCACCACTTGGAAAAGAGACCCTCCTGCTACTGACAACCCTTGAAGAATCAAGTAGGAAATGTAAAAGTTTGACGACAATGGCAACTTGTTGGCCAAGATACTCATTGCTGAAGTAGGCTCCTCGACAATCTTGGTGACGGTGGCGGTGGCCGAAGAAGCCAACGCTGTGACCAAGAAACCGTTAACCATCAAAAACGCAAAATATGCATTCTGGGTGAACATTTCAATGGCCTGTGCCGAAGGGGCCCCGGCAATCTTAGCCATGCCTCTAATGAAGATAGGTAAAAGTGCCATCAAAACAGCCAACATGATTGTGGGCAACAACCCGGTGACAAGCCCCAACAATTGCTTGGGCAAGTTCAAGATCCATCGCAACCACGGAAGCTTGTCAGTCAAAAACGTAATGTTGGAAATCACACCGACAAATGCCACTGGGAACGCCCACAAGATCACAAGAGCAATGATGGCGGCCACGGCAAGGAATCTTCTCACAATCCTCTCCCACCAAAACAACCGTAAGTTCGACCACACCACATCTCCGGGCTCGATACCGGTGAAGGAAGGTTTCATCCGCAAGGGATTGTGGTGCACGGTGGACTGGTACGCCAACTGGGCATAGTACTGGTTTTCAAACTCCACAAAGATGGAGTTCTTGGGCTTGGAATGCCTGAACTTCTTTTGCAAGCTGCGCACGGTGTCGTTCAACTTGGGGATTTCTTCCTGACAGTACCTGATGGTATCCACCTTTTTCGAGAAGAACCCATTGGGCTTATGGCGAGGCCGTTTCTTCTCAGGAACATAGGAGCTGATCTCGTCCGCAGGCTCGAGGGCGGTGCCCTTTTTTTCTGCCTTCAACTTGGCCTTCATGGCGGTTTTCAACAAGTTGTTCTCGGCAATCTCCAACTTTTTGACCAACCCATCGCGCTTGCTCACCTTTCCTTCCAATTCGCGCGAGGTGCGGGCAACGTAGATTCTCTTGACCCCGTTGAACAACTTGTAAAACTGTTTTTCGTCCAACAAGGCATCGGGCACACACTGGAAAAGCACCGTTCTCGACGACAATTTGTTGGCGTAGCGTGGCGACGACAACACCACATTGCGCAAGGAGTTGTAAAAGAACAATTCGCGATAGATGATAAAAATCACCCCGCCGTACCACACCCATCCCACAAAGACGTGGGCATAGTAGCGGTTCTTGTTCTTGACGTTGGCAATCGACAATTGGTCGAACCCTTTGTTGCCCTTGCCGTTGGTGGCATTGATGGGCAACAACACAATGTAGGTCAAGAGGCCAAACAAAAACGTGTAGGCAAACACGTACACATAACGCAAGAAAAAGTACCCGTCCAACCCCGCTTGCTGGATAATGAAGGAATGGGGCTTGGTGAGCAAGATCAAGATCCATCGGAAGGGGTCCCGCGGCAACGGTTCCGGCTTCTGTTCCTCGGGCACCAAGTCAAACGACGACTTGGGGCTGTAGATCCGCTTGAACTTCAACCGGAGCACCAAGAAACAGCCGATAAATACTCCAAAGAGCACCAAGTTGGCCACCAAGGTGGAGATCACCGTCAGGGTCGACACACTGCTAGGGGCCACCATGTTTACTGATGATCAGAGACAGAGTGGGACAACCACGACGATGCAACGACTCAAATACAAGATACACGACACCTGTCGCTGACGAGTCACGTTCAGATGCAAGAGCCACGGCCTACTGCTACGGAGAAAGAAAGTGACCGACGGTGATCCGTCGCGATGGTGAAATGGGCAATTTCAACCTGTCTAAATGCAAGTGACACAAAACCCGATTTGTCAATATTGCTCGCAGCCGTATGGGTCGCATGCGCGGGCGATCGCTGCGACGGCTGGTCCTCGAACGGTGGCGAGTGCTAGGACGACGGCTGCGGGGAAGCGGCCTGTGGGGGCAGCAAATCGGCGCTCTTTGCAACTACCGCTGACATAGCCACGACAACCCCTCCCGGTGTCAGCAACTGTCCCGTGTCCCACCCCGGAAGTGACATTACGTCAATATCGACAAAAATTATTTCCGGCGATGCGCCACTATTGTTGCTTTTGGCGCGCACGACCTCGCTAAACAGCCGTTGCGCTGGTCACGGGACCCATGCAGGTGGCAGCGGAGAGTGGTTCTGCCGTCCGCGAGGTTGGCCCCTGAAGGTGTCGGGGAGCTGGCTAGATTGAGGCTGGCGGTGCACCGGGCCCCTTGCTGCCCGCGTCTCCCCTACGCCCTGATTCGCTTGTTATGGGTCAATTTCAGGTTCGCATAAACAATGGCGCCGTCCTACATTGTTAAGGCCTGTTGTAGTAGCCTCTGTACAGGAGCACCGTTCCAGACATTTCGTGTCCGGTAAATAATGTCGCATTGCTGATCCACGCCTAGCGCGACATGGCCACTACACAGGCTACCCTGGCTGCAAAGCTCACGGCTGCAAATGGCAACTACAAAGAGATCCCGGCGTCCATGGCCACCACCGTCCCCGTCGATGTCTTCAAGCGGCACAACAACACAAACTGACTGGCACATTCGTCAACGTCAGCAACCTCCTTAATGGGTGAGAGCTCAGCAGTGGCAGCAATCTTCTCCTGGGGAAACTTCTTGCTCCACTCCGTCAACAACAACCCCGGGCACACGGCATGGACCCGGACCTTGGGGCCCTGCGACTTGGCCAACATCTTTACCAAGTGGATCAATGCCGCCTTGGACACGGCATAGGGGATACTCGACCCGTACACCATTCTCCCCGCCACTGAGGCACTAGCAATGAAAGCCCCGCCATCTTCGTTGCCGTCAAACACCTTCTTGGCCGCTTTAAACAAGAAAAAATGCGCCTTGACATTGGCAGCAAATGTGCCGTCCCACAACTCGTCATCAAGCTCGTCGAGTTGGTCATAGGGAACATACCTCGTCCACCCGGCGTTGGAAATCACAATGTCAAGACCCCCAAGCTTCTCTACCGTGGTGTCAACAAGCTTGTGGATGTTCTTTGTGTCAAACACGTCGCCATGGATGACGATGGTCTTGATCCCGTACTCTGCCGTCAACTCCTGCGACAACTCGCTGGCCCTTTCCTCGTTGTTGGCATAGTTGATGGCCACGTGAACCCCCTGCTGTGCCAACTGCTTGGCCACCGCTGCCCCGAGTCCGGCACTGCCTCCAGTAATTAACGCTACTTTTCCTTTGAGCTCAATTGCCATTGTCCGTTACTCCCGTACAAATGAAAGGTGGGGTGCTTGCGCATTTTTTTCGACCCAATTTACACTGGTCCTCTCCGGGGAAAACTGCAAAATGTCAAGCACAAGAGGAACGTATATTCAATCAATGGGTCAGGCTACAACAACTCTGACTCAACGGTATAGAAATAGAGACTATTGATAAGCCCACAAAGCATTATCGCCTTTAGATCTTCTGCTGCCTTGGTCGAGGTTGGACACCCTGCAAACAGCCATAACCAATATTCAAAATACAGTCACAGCATGTAGTGCACGCCAAAGCACGCAGTTGCTGTTGTTTCTTTTGCACTCGAAATAAATTGCAAAAAAATCCGTCCATTTCCAAAGAACCCCAATCCAGAACCAGGTTCCCTGGTCGTAGCTGCAAGCACCCATCAATTCGTAGCCAATGGTCAAGTTCCAATCGAAATGTGCAAACCACAAGTTAATTCAGGACAATCGTGGCATGTACAACTCGAATGGAACTGAGCCTTACAATATAATCTGATGATGTTTGATTGTTATATCATAAGCAACCTGCTAAACGGACTTTCCATATGCTAGCAAACCAAGAATATATGGATCTCTCTGCAAATCGAGCGACGATGAATCGCAAGGAGACCCAGCCAACTCAACTGTGCCTGAGGTCTACAAAAATTATATCAAGTTGAAGACATTTCCCCTCGTATTTATATTTCTGGCAGAGAGATTAACCTTAACTCCTCTAGCTTGTAACCAATCTATTTCTCAAACCCAGGGTTCGAATAATCTGACCAATTGCAAGGGATATTCACGCATTCCTAGATGAAACCTTTAATTACCGAAAATCCCCGGTAATTAGTTTCATTTTCTGGATACACGCGTATCGAGAATGGAGTCTACCCCAAAAACTTGATGTCGCCAACAACCGCGCGTTGTTCTTCTTGAGACATACGTCGACTGCAGAATCCTTGCAACAGACATGTGTGAGCACATATTTGAAACGGATTTATGACAAATTAGAACTTTATTTGAAGCAAGCAATCGGCTACTCTACTCTACCCTTGAAGAAAAAGAGGAATGATTTACATAGAATTCACTTTTCCGTGGCTTGAAGTGTTCAAGTCTGTGTCGTTGCACCCAGTGCTGAGTGAAGAAAAATCCCGAACCAGTTTCATTCCCTGACCCCTTGCAGAAAAGAACAAATATGAACCTAATTTTTCTCCATTTTACGGTTAGGAACGATTTTTCAATTGTTTCAATGCGGTGCGAGACATTTCTCAACTATGCTTGATTATGTTCTTTGGTGTAAAGACTTGGACGCAATAAGCTTGCCAAACGTAATTGCTTTTGCCAAGAGTATTCTCCAAATCACCATCTTCGTAATGTCCAAAGTGAAAATTCAGAGCTTGCATCATGTAACATTAAGCATCATTTTAACTATTTGTTCTGCAACACATAAGTAGATTTTCGTACTACATTAAATCTGTGACTTTTGCAGCAACTCTTTACGGCCATGTTGTAAAACTTTATCCCTACAGCTTAGCTCGGGTTCTCGAATAATTGTATATCTTTTATCTCATCACAACTTTTAAAAATAAGCTGAATTTGTCTTTCGACAGAATGGTTATATCTTGTGTTGCAAGATTATTGTGAAAAAGTTTGGTATTATATTGCAAATTTGGTGATTAATAGGGAAGCGTTGAATACTGCCTCGATACAAGTGCTTCTACTTTCTAAAAAATAATAAATTCCACAGGATGAATTTAGAAATATTTCACTTTTCAGACTTCACCTTTCACATCTCACATCTCAAAAATGGTAGCCATTTGTATGGAGAACTATGTATAACCCACTTTATATGTATACCAAACAACCTTGATCAAATATCAATTGGGCAGTGTGGCCGAGTGGTTAAGGCGACTGACTCGAACTAATTCGGGTTATCAGTTGGGATTTCCCGCGCAGGTTCGAATCCTGCTGCTGTCGATATTTTTTTCGATGAGTTCTCAACATCCATCTTTCATCTTTACGGAAACAGAAACTCATCTAAACCACCTTTTTTTGCCCTTATAGTTCCTTCCATCCAGAGCCATGCCAAAAGCAAAGCGAATAAAGAAAAATGCTCCTCCTCCCGACGGATTTTCTAAAATAGAGCCTACGTTGGTCAAGCTACAAGCCAAGTTGAGAGCAATCCAAACCAACCCTGACAAAACTGCATCAAAACACTCTAGTTTATGGCCAATATATAAACTAAACCACCAAATATCGAGATACGTGTACGACATGCGCACCCGAAAACTCATCCTGGACGAATTATATCAATGGTTACTCTTGCAAAGTTATGTCAATGGCGACCTTATCGCTAAATGGAAGAAGAAAGGATATGAAAAACTATGTTGTATCCAATGTATTATGGAGACCAATCATGGAGGTACTTGTATTTGCCGAGTGCCGAAGGAGAAGTTACTCGAGAATGATCCTGATAAAGTCAAAGTTGAATGTATTACCTGCGGATGCAAAGGTTGTGCTTCTACGGATTAGTCACAAATTATTGACATTAATTTGAGGATAAACTAATAATAATACACAAACATTAACTAGTAATATATCTTGAAGAAAAAGCACCCAAATTATGATATAGAATGAATTACCCAAATATCCCATTTTACCGTATCTTTCGCCAGTTTTAATCCCTTGGCTTAGTCACCACATCCTTTTCATCATCCACCTCCGTAGATGAAGAAGAGGCATCCTCCAATTTCTTCAAGTCATTAAAAAGATTCTTTGATGAATCAATTGTGGAGCTACTCACAGATCTTCTTGCCAAAATAGGCGAGGATTGTATGGCATGGTGCTCAAAGTTTCTCAAGATCATTTCGTCATCATCATACGAAGCCAACATGCTTAGATGCGACGACTTGCCCAAGATACCACCCAAAGAGCTATGACTGTTCACAAATGGACTGTAGTAGAAATCGTCTAGATATGAAGGAGAATTCCAGAACTTCTTTACCATGGAGTTTGTTTGTGGAGTTTTGATGTTGCGCAAGGGGGTTTTAGCGGTAACTGACTTTGGAGTTTTTTGGATGTTGTTGGAAGACGGTGGTGGCAAAGTTGGTTTCAGATATAAATACGGTGGGTGCAACAATGCTTGCGAACCCTGGAAATGTTGCTGCAAGTAGACGTTATTAGCTGGAGTAAGTGGTTCTAATAAAGGTCCAGTTTCACTAGGACGCAAGGGGGACAATTCAAAGTTAGAATTGCAGCTGAAGGACGAAGTATAGGTTAGATTCTTTCCCGCAAGCAAAGGCTTGTTTGGTGATTCAACAATGACAAACAGGGGAGTATTAGGAATTAATGGTGTTTTAGATTCATGGGGAGTTGCGTCCCAAGGTTCACCCAAACCACCATCAAGTTTAGTTTTCTTGACGGGGGGGTCGAGCATATGGGTGATATCTCCGTCTTGTAAGGTGTTATCATTATAAGTGTAGTCGTACTCATCGTCGTCGTCTTGGACTTGCTGCTGCTTTCTCTTACGATTAAATTCAGGGGAAGAGGGGATATTAGTCTCCTGTTCGTTCACTGATGCAGAGGCAGCAGCTGCAGCAGCCGCAGCCTGGGCGTGAAGTTTATGGGCCTGGTTGATTTGATCCATGACCTCGTGGTAGGAGCTCTTCTTGACACTCCTGCTCTTCAAGAATTGTTCTTCACATCCTTCCTTTATGCACCAAAAGTGTCCCTTTCCATCCTTGGACTTTTCCCCCTTGACGAACGCCTTGTTTAGAGAAAGGTTGTGTCTAATAGAGTTTTGCCATCCCACATCTTCGCGTTTGTAATATTTGAATGTGTCCGATATCCATTGGTAAATCTGGGACAATGTCAAACGTTTGTGAGGATGAGAAAGGATGGAAATCCCAATCAAGGTGGCATATGAGTATGGAGGCTTGTCGTGGGACTTGAGGTCGAACCCCGTGGATTCTTTTGGTTTTGCTGACGACTTTTTGGTTGTGGACGCGTGTGACTTTTTGATTGGGGAGCTGGCATGTGGCACAGATTGTTGGGGTGATGAGAAAGCAGGAGAAAGGTATGACGATTTCATGGATGCACCAAGTGGTCCTGGGTGCCTGCCCAGGGTGGGGTTGTTAGAGATGACGGTAGGGTCCAAATGCGACGTTTTCACTGGGGTCTCGTACGCCAAAGGTTTCCTTCTCGACGCGAAAATGGTTTCAGGAGGGGTGGTGATGATCTTGGCAGATTTGTAGTTCTTGCTCGGGGTATCCATGACCAAGGCGATGTTGGTGGAAGCCTCCAGCAATGGGATTCTAGTGATGGTGGGATTGACGGACCCCGAGGAGGAAGATGACATTTTAAAACACGAGGGTGGATCAATGGCCAGCAATCAAGAACGCACCCTGGAAGTGCGACAAAAAGTGGCAGGGATTCGAGGACCTGCGAGCAATGAGGGCCAGCGGACCGAGGACGAGGGAAGGGACTGGAGTGGGAGCTACTGCGCGACAGCAAGGGTATACAGAAGATGGAAGCTAGAAATAGATAACAGGTAGATAACCGTAAAGGGAGAAGGGACGGGAATACAGGGAGTAAAATAAGCCAGAATTGGGGCCAATTAAAAAGCAAATCTGGCGATGGCGGGCTTGAAATGAAACAACCACACCACAACCAAGACCCGCTGGGGAACAATGACGTGCTTTGTTTTATTTTGCAAAGGCAAAAGTTTTCCCGTGACGTTACACACGGTGTCGGGGCAGCAATCAAGCACTAAAACCAAGGACAATGGGGGTTGCCGTTGCCTGCCGACGTGAAATTGTGCGGTAGAAGATGATTATTTTAATTAGTTGCAGGTGCATCCAAGCACAAACCACGCGTCGCGCATGAAATTTGCCGCTTTGGCAAACAACCGTCCTGCACACCAGTCGCGACACGAAATCGACCATTTCCCGTTTGGGCAAAGGGCTTTTCGCGTCGCTCCTTAAGAAAAAAACAAGGGTGGCGTCACCTAGGGTCATTCCTGGCGCGATCACGTGATCTAGACAGCGTGACTAGTCGCACGCTGAAGAATCACGTGAAACAACTGACCGCGGACCGAAATTTACGCATACAGCAGAAACTCCTGTCACCAGCATATTCAGGTACGCTGCCCTACACCAAGACGTTGGTTGGTGCTCCATTTGCGTTGGGCTTACGTGATCCACTCTCCGCATCTCCCCCTCCATCTTGAAGCCATGGACGACCCAGTAAAGGCGTTGATTCGGTTTGTCAGTCGAGGATTCTACTCCACCCCCTACGTGCTCATCCTCGATGCTGTGGTTCGCCATTCCGTGCTCTCAGAGGACGACTTGATCCACTTGTTGGGCATAAAGAGAAAGGAGCTCCGTTCGCTTTGCAACCGGTTGGTGGAGGACCGGTTGTTGATCAACCACATCCAAAAGGAAGAGAACAACCAGCAAAAGTTTGTCACCCGCACCTACTTCTTCATCCACATCACAGAGGCCATCGACTCCATTAAATGGAAGGTCCATTCTATAGTCAATCAAATCAAACAAGAGATGTCCAGTTTCGGCAACCCCCAGGGGTACGCATGTCCCCGCTGTGGCAATAAGGTCAGCCAGTTGGACGCCATCTCGTTGCTAAGCGAAGACAAGACTGAGTTTGTGTGCGATGTGTGCCAAGGGATTTTGGTGGAGGATGACAGTTCGCAGCAGGCTACCTTGAAGCAGGAGAAGTTGGAGCGTTTGATGAAGCAGGTGGACCCCATCATCAATTATTTGAAGATTATCGACGACTCCAACATTGAGGACAACAACTTTGAATCTGCTCTTATCCAGTCGATCCCGGCCCAGAGTTCGACCACAGCATCGTACACCATTTCCAACCGCATCAGCTCGCGGTCAAGATCAAACATGTCGTCGGCACTTCAGAACCAGGCATCCAAGTCGCAAGCTACCTTGCACGTGTCCATCACCGCCAACGACGAGAATTACGAGCGAGAACAAATGGAAAAGGAGAGAAGAAGACAAAAGTTGGAACAAAATGCGTTGCCCTCGTGGCATTCCGGCAGTACGGTTGGGCAGTCGGACTTTGCCAAGCTTGAGAATGGCGATGATGAGGGCACCCCCAGCTCTATTGTCAAGGACGAGGAAATGGTCGACTCTAAGCCCGATGTTGACGATGGGGAGAATGAGATGGTGAATGATTCCGGGGTCAAGCGCGAGCCAACCACCGAGCAATCGTCAGTGATGGTCACCCCTGAGCCTTCTACCATTGCCGTGAACAACACAGACTTGAGGGACAAGGAGGCCCAGAATGCTTTGGCAGCCTACTACGCCCAGTTAGCCGAACAGGATGCGGACGACGACGACGATGATGACGACGACGACGACTTTGACGACATTCTTTAGGTTGGGGAGGGCTTGACCGACTACGGGGCAATTTAGCCCTGATGGCTGAATGTGTGGTACAGCGATGCCAATGAATATTTAAAGGACGAATTCGTTTCTTTTCCGTGGAGTTGCAGAGGCTACAACGGGAAGCAACATCATGGCTGGCTGTAAAGCGCCAATCCCCAAGGGATCCTTTGCTGGTACTGCCGGCTCGTGCAACGTGGGATTTTTTTCCCCAGAAAGCATCGCGGGCAATAATACCCTGGTTCCACAAAAGAACGAGTCACAAATCCACCCTTCGGGAGGAAAGGATTGTGGTTTACAACACAAACAAAACGGTTACAATTTAGGGGTGGGGGATGGAAAAGATAAAAGTAGCGGCACGGAATTCTAAACCCCAGTACGGGGTGGACATGATGTTGGGGAGTAAGAAATGTATGGGAGCCAATGGCTGATTGTTTTACCGTTGACGAGAAAATGTCCCCCCAAATGCTGGAGACCATGTGACTGGCAGCAAATGATGTCATTTTGTCGTGCTATTTTTCTAGAAGTTGTAGTCTCTGGGGAAAGGTTGCCATTGACCTCCCCTGTTCCTTGGCATCCTCCACTCCACCTCTCGACAGGGACAGACCCCGCCATTGCCGCCCCAGCACGTGCCCTCGCAGCAATCCCCACTATAGCAGTATGTACGCTTGTATATATGGCCGGTGTGGGCCGATCCCATCGCCGGCTCCCTGCATATGATGCCATGTCGCACCAGTGTCGTTGCGCACCACGACATTACTCCCGAAAATCACCAGGGAAAAAAAGGATGGGAATTCCCATTCCAGTTTGTTCCGATCACCCCAAAAAATCATCCAACCCCAATAACCCCAAACCCAATTCCCGTACGCCAACCCCATAACCCATTGTACCCCGCCATTGACCCCACTCGCAGCATCCCACCATGACAAACTCCGGCGTGCTCTCCCCACACTCCAGACCCTCGACCCCCGCGTCCGCCAGCGGTTCCCACGGTAAGGTGTCGGTGCCGGCGTACGAGAAGCCGTTCTACGACCGCTTTCACGCCATGTACGACACCTTGTTGGACTTGAAGAACAACCGCAACAAGTTCATCAACTCCAAGCAGATTTATCAAATATACCACTCGTTTCTCGACTTGTTGCACGACTTGAAGTTGACGAGGAAGGACGAGGAGTTGAAGGGCATCACCTTGTCGTTGCCCAACGCCAACGACATGGTCATCGACGACACCTTGCAGTTGTTGTCGCTCTGCTTTGTCACCTGCGGGTTGACCAAGTTTGCCCCCGCCACCTACAGCTCCTTGTCCACCGTGGGCAAATTGTTGGCCCACTTGAAGGAGTGCCAGGTGTACACCTTGGAGGACTTAACCCCCATTGAGTCGAGACTCAAGGAGATCCGCGGCATCATCGTTGCCAATGCTGACAACTACGACCACGACGACGACAATGACTATATCGACGACAAGATCAAGAATGCCCACCAGATTGAAGAAACCTTGCTTCGAAATAAGTTGAACAAGTGTGAAACCTTGTTCCAGGAGTTGCAGGACCACTTCAACAACATCCCTTCCGACTTGGAGGCGGTGTACCACAAGTTAATCGAAACGAGAAAGAACATTTTAAACTATCTCACTGGCGTCAAGCAGGACTACAAGGCCAACAAGAAGAACCTCATCAAGCATGAGAAACTTATCATCAAAATCAACCAGTTCAAGGCTGAATTGAAAAAGATTGAGAGTGCCCGTGACGAAAACGACGGCAAGTTCCACACCGACGACACCAACTTTGACGAGAAAAAGTTGGACTCCATACAGGCGGTGCTCAATGGCTTGATTGATGACTGTAACAACTTGTTGAAGGACTTGTTGATCCATGACGACAACAACGCCGAGGAGTTGAGCCACTTGTTTGCCTCCCTCAACCTTGATGACGAAGTCAAGCTGTTGAATACTCAGGTGGAAAACCTTTATCAACAATTGCAAGAATTGAAGTTGACTCTTGAAAATTTGTTGGTCACCAGAAGATGGACCATGAGAGAAACCGACTTGTACAGTTATCAAAAAACATTAAAGACAATTGATGACGAGAGAGTAAGACTATTTTCTAAAGCAGAACTGATGCAATTGGACAAGTCTATCCAATCATTATTTAAAAAAAACCAGACCTTGGTGTTATATTTATTGAGACGATGTTATGCAATCATTTATAAATTGTTGGAAAGCAGTGAACCTGTGAGTGAATCATTACAACCAATACACAATCAGTTGCTGACGGTCAAGAGATGTCTTTTGGAGATTAAACGTGTCGATGGACTAAATAATTTGCGGGAATTGTATCCCTTCCAATTCAAGCTTGCTTCGTTGGATAATTTGCGCAAAGACGGCAAGTTTATAATAAATAATCAGATTCCAGAAGGACAGGGCACTTTGAATGCGTTGCTAGCTGAATGTTTTGATATTCTTCATGAATTGAAAATCGAGTTGGAAGAGAAGGAAGAAGAACAAGACAACGATGATGAAGAAGAGAGTATTAACGGAGGCAGCTTCACAAACTCCAAGGTTTCCACCTCAGGAAATAATCCCGATCTTACCGATGACGAGGTGGAGATAAAACGGAACCGGTTCCAGGGATTTAATGAGGCAGACTATGATTTGGAAAGTGAATCGGCATTTGATGATGACGATGATGATGACTACAGTATCAGCGATTCCGAATATGAGGGCAACGATTATTATTAGTATTTGGTATGTTTTGTATTTGGTTGTTCAATAACATATCTTATTTGTATATAGAAATGATTTTGCAACGATGTAGAATGAGAGCAATGCAAGAAACTGAAATGATTGACCGCAGCGCTACCATACACCAGCTTGTCGCATTTGCTCATTAGACATAGAATCCCCTGGTAATACATCCAATGCTTCATTCATATCAATGTTCTTTGATGTTATGACGTACGATCGACACTGACACCTTACTTTCTCTTTTCAAACCTCTTTTGCCCGTTCTGGTTCAAACTTCGAATTACTTAATCTCGCGCTACCATATCAGATAACGCCATCTAGCCATACTAACCTTTGGACAATAGTAACTTATTCAAATTTAACAAATATTGCAAATCCCACCGCTAAATCGCTTCTAACTGCAAATTCGTGTATCTGCCATATCTCTGTCCACTGACCCCGCCCTGGACCCTTCGTCAAGAAATGTCGCAAATGTCGTGCAACACGAATTTCTTTTCGTCTCCAAAAAAGAGGGCAAAATTCCACACTCATCCCTACAGACGATACTGACACAACTGTCAACAGGCAGACACAGGAAGGGAGGACAACACATAACGCCTATTCGAAGAACAAGAAAAGTGAACTAGTTGTCCGGGCTTAGTAATTTCCTGCGCAAATTCGCGACATTATACATTCATCCAGCCGTCTGAGCACTCATTTAATTCCAGCACTTTATTTTGACCGTCATTCCCACCATGATGTCAGCGGGATTCCAATGGGGGGTCAAACCACATTCTGTACACTCGGGTGATGTTCATCGTACCGTTGCATCCCCAGCATCTGCATTTGCCCCAAGGGCAGGCCCAGACCATTCCACCGACCATGCGTACGAGGTGGCGTCTCACCCGCAAAAGAAGAGGAGGTACTCTGAAGACGACATCGAAGAGCAGAAGCAGCCCGGCTTGAAGCAGTCTAGTGCGACTCCCTGCAAGTTGCATGCTAATGGTCCTCGATTTAAACGAACAAAAACCCCGAGGATCATTGGCCATTCTTTGCCTGTCAATAGGCTCATTGAGGTATTGGAAAAGCCCAGCCTACAACACCTATTGGAAGACTTGGTTAAGTTGCACCCTGAGATTGTCCCCACCATCAACAAACTCTCGCCCAAGCCCCAAATCACGCATGCTATCGAGTTATTGCGACAAAAATTTGATGCCATTTTCCACCATTTGCCTTACAAGTGTGATATCGAGAGCGATTATTCATATCTTCGTGTCAAGCCCTATTTGCATGAGTTTTTGAATTGCTTGAGCGACTTCATTTTAAACTTTTTGCCGCCAATAGAGACGAATATGTTGAGTTCATTGACATTTTTGGATAGTGCCACTAATATTCTTCACGAATTACCCAATTTTTCCAACAATGAGTTTCTGTACATCAAGTCCATGGCCTACGACCAAATAGCCAATACCTGGTTGATTGTGATGTCCCAGGATGACGACATGAATAACCAGCCTGATGAAGAAAAGAAGTTGATAAAGATTGTCGAGGAATTTAATCTCGTGGAGAAGCTCCAGAAGCATAACCACACTTCCATGGACAAGTTCCGTAACGTCATTGACTATTTGAAGTCGGAAATTGATCAGTACGAGATGATCAACCACGCAAGAGACACCACTGGTGGTGCCCCCGCATTGAGCGACTTGATCACTGTTGATTACTCTAAGTTCTCCATTGCCGCAAGAACATCCCATTAACCAGCATGTACATAAGGTAAATTTGGATTCTATAGGAGTGAGTTTGTATGGGTATAGGTTAAAGTATACAAAGTTTGCTGTTACGTCAGTCTTTAAACATTATATTTGTGGAATTCTTTTGAATAAACTGAAGAATATCACATACTTGGGATTCAATTGAAGTACATAAAAGTACATTTTTTGCGCCGGATTTCGGCCTGGATATATCAAACTATTCTACGGGAAGGATATATAATAGAATATCTTTATATCTACTGAATGATAGAGTCAATCAATTGTTTGTTGGATTTATATTTAGCTCAAATTTGACACTGATTCCATTGTACCACTGAGATAAAAAATCTGCTGGTAAACCTCCTATATCATTGAACTCCTAGATGCACAATTGTAAGGCCTCCTTTGCCTCGTCATTGATGGGATTCAAAAACAAACTACGCTGAATTTCTCTGAGAGTACCTGCCTTTGCCAACACATCCGATACTTGGACTGCATTCTCCTTGGTATCATGTAAACTCACCACAGCCTTTGCCATTTTGTTGCTGACATGTTTCCATACATTGTATTCGAAGGGGAATAGATGGGCGTATTTGAGCCACACTGTTTTGTCGCGGATCCCACTCAACTTCGTATTAATTTCCGTTAAAAGTCGAGGAACTTCGCGATAGGTGTCGCTCATCAATTCCATGAGACTTAAGTTTTGCAACTCCTCCTTAATAGCACCAAGATAATCATCCAAATCGTCAACCAATGATATGGCTCCCAAGGTTAGCACCACTAAGAGTGATGACCCATGCTCCTCAATATGGGCAAAAAGCTGATCAACTGCTGCTTGTTTCGTTTCCTCTGTACCGCGAGCATACAAGATCTGCGCAATCAAAGATACAATCCGAGACGAGTCATTATAATGGGCCAAGACTATCTTCAATTCTTGAACAGCTCCATTGAAGTCATTGGTAAAGAAATAACCCAAACCTATCGTGATCCTGCATGATAAACTAATGGGGTTTGATTCGTCATTGTTTTCAACCAACTGGATTGCCATTTGGGCATTCTCTATGGCTTCAGCATAGTCTCCCAAGCCTAGATGCACTCTGGATATCTGTGACTTGACAAGTGCGAACGTCTCTAAGACCGTCTCACTCTCCGTTTGTTCGTATTTCTTTTCCAATAACTTGCTGAGCCTTGAGCCCAACTTCAAAGCACTATGAAAATCCTTACATCTTTCAGCAACAGTTAACCCTATCATCAATCCTTGTTCATCTTCAGGGTAAAATTTGAGGTATTGCTGCATTGCCTGGTTGGAAATACTAAACTCTTGAGCAGTATCAACATCCCTGGGGTCACAATTCTTGCCCACTCGTTTACCAATTACCGAAAGTCCGTACAAAAATTGTGAGAGAGCCAACTGACCTTTTGAGAGGGTGAAAGCATGGGTATAATAATTCAAAGCTTTATCGTTATCACCTAATATCTCAGCAGCAACGGCAAATCCCAACCAAGACTGTGCATCTTGTGGTGCTACCGATTGGGCCCTCAAGAATGTCTCCTGTGACAATTCTGTATCGCCATATTTCAAGAATAATGCTGCAAGATTGACCCATATTTCTGCATCTTTTACTTCCAAAGTCGTTGCCTTAATGTAGCAATGCTGCGAGATCTGCGGGTTGTTGAAGAAATATGCATTTCCCAAGGCTATCCAATAATCAGCATTGGTACTCTCCAATTGAATCGCTTTCTTTAGGATTTGAATAGCAGTGTCGCGATACACAATATCATCAAATATAATATGGGCTTCAAGAAGAGATAAGCCAAGGTTGTACAAGGCTGTGGATCTCAAGCTTTTATGAACTTTTTGAGGCAAGCTGTTAAACCCCGCAACTGCAGAAAGAATAATAAATATCGAGAGTGCCTTAATCTTATTTTCTTCCTCAACAAAGCCACAGGCTTTGTCAAATGCAACCGTATCGTCAAGATCAATACCAGCAACTTCATGATGAGATTGACTCTGGAATCCAATGTGCCGGAATATTTGTTTAACATCTTCGAAAGGAACAGATCCAACATGTTCTTGGACTTTGATAAACATTTTTAAACAGTCTCCTAAGGTCTTCCAAACCTTCTGTGAAGTGATCTTACGAGCCACTGACTGTTTGATGAAATCAAATGCTTTCAAATTAGCATTGATGGCCCTTCCATAAAACCCGGACTGCATAAATCGCTTGCAATTTTCAATATTGGCATCGTAAATGGCAGAAATGATACACTCTTCATCAGGTTGATTTTCTAAAGCCTCATATAAGTATGTCAAGCCTTGATTGAACTCTTTCATTTCGCAGATGACTACCCCCAACATATATTTAACCACCCAAGAGTCTTCCTTAATCGACAGAGCATGCTGGAAAACTTTGACGGCAGCATCGAAGCGCCCACAGTTGTAATATGCTTCACCCAAACCAACCCAACACTCAAAGTCGTGTCCGTTGATGCGGATGGCATTTTGAAACCACTCAATAGCTTTGGCATCATCCTGGACATTCAAAGATGCGCATCCCAATACTCTGTAAGGCCATGATGGGTCTTGATCTTTGTCTCCCACCACTTTGACCATGAGTCTTCTCGAACTCTCATTGGTCACAATTCGTTTTGCTAGTACCTGTGCTACATCCCATTCATTTGCAGCAGTTGCTTTTTCCACTAAATACTTAGCCGCAGTGATTTCATTTATGTCTAAATCAAAGGCTTTGTAAAAACACTTTTGAGCTCGGTCTGAGTCTCCATAGTAATCGTTTAACAAAACACCTAACAACGTGTAAGAAGGTGCACATAATTCGCTATCTTTTAACGACTTAACAGCCAAAGAATAACTTTGGTTGATATTGTCTTTATTGGTATCATCTTCTAGAAGATAACTTTTGGCGAGTCTCCAATTGATCAATGCCCTGGTTTGACCACTGTTTAAATCTCCTCCTGTAACCTTTGTCAAGCATAATTGGAGCCCTTGTCTCCCCTCCGTATGCTTACCTAGTTTGATTAAACACCAGTAATACTCTGTGCTGGCTTCAAGATTTTCAGGATGTCTAGCCATTACCGCTCCTAAGATCTCCTGAGCAATTTCAATTTCTCCCTTCTCGGTATAAATCAATCCTTTTCCTACTTGGGCTTTAACATTTTCACTATTCGTCTCAAGAATTTTATCATATAACTGCAAGGCACGAGTAAAGTTTTTTGGCGCCTCAAAATAAGTGTAGACAACAGCAAGTGAACACAAAAAGTCCTCCTTTGTATTGACCAAGTCGATATTTAGATTTCTCTGCATGTCCGCGAGTAATTTGATACCTTCTCTACATCTTTCCGACGCTATGCGATATTCATGCAAATGGAGGTAATAGTTGATGAGAATTCTGGTGGCAAGGATAGAACTCTTGCATCTCTGAGATCCCTCCAACAACAATCCCAAAACATCTTCTTGGGGCAAATAGTATTCGGTGACTTCTTGTTCTTCTTCATCCGCGAAATCGTTTAATTCTTGCTCTTCCTCATCGTCTTCCACAGGCTTCTTGTTTTTTTGTCTTGAAGTTGTAAGATTCTGCTCTGCTAATCCCTTGATGATTCTCTCTTTGTCAAATGGAGATATTTCACTCATGGAATATGCAAACAACACCAGGCCCAATCCTTCATTCTGAAATAGTCTCAAGTATTGTATAACCTTGTCTTCTTCCAAATCTGACAAGTTCTTTGTATCGCTCCAGTCAAAATATAGATTCCAACAAAATTGACTTTGAGTCTTTAATAAAATCATATCATCAACGGTGGACTTAATGTCTTGAAATATAGTTTTCTTGTCTGGGGCCAACTTTAAGAGTTCATATTTGAACTTGAGAAGCTTTTCTTGGTACTTTGGGCGTAAATTATCGTCATTGCAAATATCCAAGAATTTATCATACAATTGTGATATTCCACTTTCGTCATATATGGACCATCCCAAACAATCCAATTTTGATTTCTGGGCAACGGTCAATGCCCTTCCATACTTGATACGTTCCTTAGCTACTTTGTCTTTGACCTCTCTATTTGTTGTTTCGACCTTATGGTCCAAAAGCTGTCGCACTGTATTTTCTGGTGCATCTATGGAAGATCCCAACATGTCCCCGAGTTCTGTACCTGGAAGAATTGCTGCTAGATAGTATTCATACAAATCTGAATTCTGTTTGTATTTGTGGTTCTTCAAATAATTGTGCAAGTCTTTCAAAGTCTCTGCTATGGAAAGGCCCTGGTCTACCTGTAATTTGATCAAATTAGCAAGTACACTGAAGAAAGAATGGTAGTCACCACTGTTTCGTACAACTTGGAAGTATCCTTTCCATGCCAAAAGGTTGTCTGGTTCAATCTTAGTTGCTTGATTAAAAGCGGCTATGGATTTGCCGTCGTCTCGCTTCAATTGAAATGCCTTACCTCGAAACACATACGCAAAGTAGTTTTGCGAATCGGTTTCGAGAACCTCGCCAGCGTAGTCTAATGCGTCATCGGGGTCGTTGTTTTCCAATGCTGCCTTGGCAGATTTTAGTAGCTTCTTCACCAGAGACATGCTGAAAAATTACGACAAAAATGCAAAGGAGCAACCAAATTGGACAGAAAGTATGCTAGATATTTAAGGCAGCTCCGGAAAAGTCAATTATTAATCAATTAGTAGTGACAGTATGTATAATAGTTCTACCTGAATCAACTTTGGTTCCATTTGGCAAATTTCAACAACCAAAAAAATGAGCAATGACTTTTGCAGTTTACCAAGCGCATTTTGCAACCATGGAAACTATTCATGGAGAGAATTCGTTGAAGGATCACGGTATAGGATTTACAGTGGGTGCAATATTAGAAAAAGCTATCCAGAAAGTATGAAGGAAGTGTGCGTTGATAATCCATATTACAAATCTAAGATATTATTGTGAATAGCCCGATAACCAGTCTTGATTAAGAGACCACGAAGTGTGAACGAGAAATACCCAAAACATTTTGGCCAAAACTAATTCTTAAAAGAATACCACTGTTAGCTTCAATTTCATTTCTATTTTCGTATAGGTTTGGTTTCAAAATTCAGGAATAAGTTAGTATGTTTGTAGCAGTTTTGCGATGATGGTTGATAATTTCATCAGTAAAATTAGAATGAATCAGTTCTGTATTGAAAACCCACAGAGGGAAGAAAGTGTATGTAATAATTGAGATTTAACAATTCTTTGTAATGATATATAAGGCCATAAGGCCATAGTAGGCATATTGAATTTCTCAATCATACTATTGACAAGACCGAAGTTCAAGGCAGTAAATTGAGAAAAGGGTGTTCTATTAAATGCAACAATATCATTATTGAGTGCAATTCATGTAAAGAATAAATCCAGACCTAATCATTCTAATGGAAAAAACAGACAAGTTCAATAATATAATCTGACTATTACAATTAGTGAATAAGAAGATCGATAAATACAAAAGTCTGTTAACGAATGATAAATGGGTGCAATACTATGACAAAATGGCTCCCTCAACCCGAAGAAAACCGGTACAGAAATTTTACCTTTATGAAGTACCAATTATATAATTAGCACAATAAAATATTGAATCATTACTAAAAGTTATTAAATAAAGTTAACATCACAGATAACAAAAAGCCCCATGTCTAAATTATCTAAGAAGTAAACCCATCGAGCACATCATTTCTTTATTGATAAATATATACATAAAAGTTTAGAGTTCATTTGAAATTTTTAATACTACTATTAATTGAATGTCCTTGTCCCTTAAATTCTACTTTGTAAAACATGTTTCCACATAGTTTCCTTCTTGTAATAACCCTGTCAACACCCCAGGCAAAATCTCCACCTGCAAAGGTTCGAAAGGAAATTCTTCACCATCAACAGATATATAATGATTTCCTAAATTGTGAATCTTTGGAACCAATCTATAACCTAAGATTTTGGCATGCTTGACTTTATCGCTATTTACATGGGTTCCCTTTTCAACGGAGAGCAAGATGGAAGCAGTTTCAAAAAACGAGGAACTAGCATCTGTCACCACCATATCCATTGTTCCATCATTTGGTAATGCAGCTGGAAAAAATGGGGCGTTATTGGAAATATATGGCATCTTCCCCACGTATAAAATTTGCAATTTGTCTGTAATATCATTGGAAACTTTGACCCAATTTTCAGGTACCTGTTCATCTAATTCAGGACCTTTCAATTCCAAGGCGTCTTTGGTCACTTGCGGGATATTTGTACAATCAACCTCTTGCCTTGTCAGCATATGGCTTTCAACGTGTTCAAGAATTTCACTTTTGTTGTTTGTAACATAGTGAGCATATAACTCACAAGGATACCTAGCGCCAGATAGTACCTTTTGGAAAATGCCCAAATCAAATCTTATTGCACCCATCCACCGAAGGTGTTCTGTGCCAATATCTGAATCGGCGATTATCCCAAAACATTGAGACAAAAACGAAAGCTTCACTATCTTCGAAAGACCAGATCTTTGAGTCACCGACATCAAGTCCAATTTTGTTCTATGGGCTTTAAGCATATGAAACGTCGCCAAGGCAGCATTATTGCTTCCGTGGGTACTTAGACTGAGCGCGTTACCCGAACCACAAGGTAGCTGAGTCACGGCAATTTTGTTGAAGGCATCAACTCCTCTATCTGCCCGTTGATAAAAACCATTAATCACTTCATGAGGAATACCATCACCCGAACAGCATGCAATTATATCATATTTGGAAATATCCAAATCTCTGGCAATGTCCACGGCATTACCTTGGTACTTTGTTTCTGTGTAGGTAACTTGGGCTCTGGCCGCCCTCAATATTGGCAGAATCTCATTGTTATAAATCTTACGTGCATTACCCTGGCCTCCATGGGGATTTATGATTATTAGCACTGAGGGTGTTTGTATATGGTTGGTGAAAGCCTTTTCCAATATGTGGAGTGCCAACTTTTGTGCCAGATTAATACTGGGATTGAAATCTTGAACCTGCACCTTAAGGTGGGCCAATTTGATGGTGTCTTTGGATGTTGGATATACATATGTCAATTCCACTTCATCCGCGTTGGTGGAGCCGTCGATAGGTTCGACATAGATTATATTTCTGTAGGGGATTAGTTCATTGGTTTTCACCACTGTTTGGGGAACACAATAACCCGCGGAATATCCTTCATGTTGAACGGCCCAAAGTGATTGCTCCGATATTTTCACTCCTCGGTTGTCGAGCGACACTTGAACCAACTCTATAGGCTTGTATATGAGGCTTTCTGACGCCATTGGTTGATATTTGCTACTTCCACTGGGGGTTGTTTTGTACACCTTTTTGTGGCGGGGTGAAAACTGGCGAGCACCTCCTAAAACGGGCAAGACGCAAGCCGCACCGCCCTGAACCCTCCCCTGAACGTTTTCATCTCATTTTCACTTCATCAGCGCAACCAGAACTCTGATGACCCATTGATGCGTCAATTGCTATATGGGTCTTAATCCGCGGCCCAATGGGATGAAGTTGATTTTCAATTAGCATGTGAACTGGCTAGTAACGGAATTCCCATAGATTTCATTTTCTAGTAGCAATATAACAACGTTGTGGGATTGAGTGGAACCATGAGCAATGAATCCCCGGTTACATGTTCTTTTTCTTGAATTTTATAGGTTGTAGCAAAACCCATTGTAGATCCAAATCGTTATTGTCCGCATTTCACTGCCCTGAGCACAAGGCCAATTTAAGGGATATATGCACGACATCCTCCCAGGTAGTCACACGATCAGTAATTTCAGGTTTTGGCATTTTTGTAGACGAAATCGCCATCTCTCAGCTGCAATTGTCGATTTTTTGAATTAGGTGGTAAAATGGGGTTTGGTCAGGATTTAGGAAAGAAACTTCTCAACAAAGTGATCCACAAAGGCAGGGATGCTTACCATGAGCACGAGGCCAAAAAGAATCAGGTAGAACCTAATGCCAATGTGGAGAACAAACATACCGTCAATAGTAAGAATAGCGAATTGCCTCCTTTGCAAGTGCAAATATACACCCACAATGTGAGGCAAGAAACTAATAAACTCATGGAAGGGGAGCACCCTTGGTCGGAAAGAAAGCATGGGGTTATTTCCTTAATTCAAGATGTTAGTAGTAAACTCCCCACATTGGTGGGCCTCCAGGAGGTGAAAGAAAGCCAATTGAAGGATCTCCTCCAAGGATTAGGCAGCGAATGGGCGTACTTTGGTGTTGGGAGGACTGACGGGAAAACCAAGGGGGAATTTGCCCCGGTCTTGTACCGGAAAGCAGATTGGGAATTGTTGCAAGGCAAAACTTACTGGCTAAGCGACACTCCCGATCATCCAAGCAAGGGATGGGATGCAGCCTTTGAAAGAATTGTCACCATGGTGGTAGTAAAGCACAAGAATCTGGGCAAAATCATCAACTTTTTCAACACCCATTATGACCACAAAGGCAAGAAAGCACGGGAAAACTCGTCATACAAGATCATTGAATTCATGAAGGAGCACTCAGGAACAAGTGTCTTGACTGGTGATTTCAATAGTCAACCTCACCAGGAAGCTTATAAGGCATTGTCTACTTCTTTAGTTGAAACTTCTACGCAATGCAAAGAAAGACGAGGATTCGAACATACCATCACCGGATTCAAACCTGGCGGCAAAGAAACCAGCATTGATTTTGTGTGGGTTGGCCACGAAACCCCCATTTTATTGCACGAAGTACTTGACCACAACTGCAAAGGGTGTATTTGTAGTGACCATCGTCCCGTGAGAGCGGTGATTGAAGTTTGATTTTTCAATTGCTGCAAAATGGCCAAAAATATCATTTTTTGCAGCTGCAAAACCAAAGTTATGCAACTTGGGTATCCGTGGCTTGAAAGTGTGTATAAGCAATGACATTAAATAATTGTACTATTATATGTTTAACTGGAGACATTGCATTTGCGTATTGCTTTTATCAATCGTTGAATGCATAAATATAATTCCATACATTGTGGAACAGAAACCGAACCCAAGACTAAATGAATTGCAAGTAATGATGTCTTCTATAGAATCAGTAGACACATTTGCAGACATAAATATAGAGTTGCTATTGAAGCGCCAAATAATGCTTGTCAACGACTCCAAATCTATAATATTTGACCAATCACTTATAGATTACCTACATCACCCAACGACGTCGAAGTCATTAAAGGCATCAGAGAGGCTTTACTATGAAGTCAGCTACGTAAATGCTCAATACACCAAAAGAAGTAACAGATGGATCACCTTGGGAAAGTGCTTGCCGAATAACTCAAACCAGAAAGCAACATATGGACAGGGATGGTCAATAGATGTGGCGAGCAGTGTCATGTCTTCCGTTGAATTTGCCGACTCCATTTTTGGCTTAAATTTTGGTCACAAATATGAATTTATAGTAGGAAGGGGTATAAGTGGAGAGTTGAGTTGCGATGTAGAAGCGGGCAAGTCATTACTATTTGCATTAAACAGGGAAGACTACAATGTCAGCGGAGTTAGAAACCGTCAACTAGTTGTCAATCAACATCAGATCAAGGTTGGCGCATGGCAAACTGTTGTTCCGTATGTACGATTAGGAAAGAAAATCGGTACAGCTTGCTTCACCGATCCCAAACTAGTTTCCTGCAATGAATAGTAAGTTTCCTTCATTTATATTGGTGCATATCTAAACTATAAACGACAACGATTACTCTTCATCATCTTTCAAATCGTCACCACTTAATACAAATGGTTCCGGTACCGGGGCCTCGGTTATATTCAATTGTCTCACCGTTTTGATGAATTCGACTTTCTCGTCAGGTTTGGTGTCTTCCAACACTATTATTCCACTTGTACCTCTGAATTTTCTGACGGGGATGAATCTGTCGTCCTTGATAAAAGATACAAAATAGGATTGGACCGGCAATACACGCGACATGTTTTCAATTTTATATGGTGTTTTGGTGTAGCGTATTTGCACTGGCTCGGTACTAGGCTTGCTATCGTTGGGTTTTTTCTCTTCAGCTTTTTCATCCTTGACTTTCTCTTTGTCGTTTGTTTGCTTGGAGTCTTCATCAATATCCATCTTATCCTCTGTCTTCTCTCCTTCTTGTTTCTTTGAATGTTTCTTTTCAGCTCTAGTTTTGGCTCTTGCTGTCGTTGACAAGACTGCGGTAGCAATCTTGTCTGGTTGCTTCTCTTTTGTTTCTTCCACTTTTGGTGGGTATTGGAAATATTCTGGGTTGGTGTGGCAATTGATTTCAAATTTGGGAACCTTTAAATCTCCTCTAACACCAATTATTGAAGTTGGGGCAAAAGATAACGATAAAAAGTGTGCAAATGGGAACCAGTACCATGATTGAACAAAAACAGCCAACCCCACGATCGCTTTAACATTCAAAGTATTAGTTTGGGTATTTTCCAAATTAATAGTTACGTTTCTTCCTCCTGCATCTATTATACCTTGGGCCAAAGTAGCACCGAATTTGGCCAAACCATCTTCATGCTTATTTTTGATTGTATCGGCGTATTGCTTTCTGAAATCCTTGACTTTTGGATAAGTAGATTCATTTTGTTGAATCAAGATCATGGCAGTTGCCATCAATGCACCCTGACGAACAAAATCAACTGGATCCTTGGTTAATGGTTCCAATACTTCAATGGCAGGTGTATAGCATCTTCCAGCACATGATATCCCCAATGCCAAAGCAGTACCATACCTGACGTGAGGATTGTGAGATTGCGACAACAATTCAACAATTTGAGGAGCAGCAGTATAATCACGAATCAACAAGAAACCCAAACTTAAAACCGAAGCTCTGCGAACATCATCACTTGGATCTGATACTGCAAAATGTAACAATTTTTTTATGGCTCCATTGTTGCCCTTGCCGGCATATGCCAAGGCAATAGCAAATGCACCACCATACCTCAAGATGGAAGATTCCTGACTCAATAACTTGTCAATGGATTCATCGGCTTCTTCTTCACGACCAAAATTCAACAAAGCAATGCCTAAAGCCAAGCCACGGATGATATTTTCGTGCTGAGTTTCGAGGGCATACGTCAACATGTCGTTAATGGCAGCTTCATTGCCCGAGCCCAACATCACCAAACCCATACCCAATGCGGCTGCCTGTCCAGATATGGCAGAGTCAGAGTACAACACAACCTTCAAGGATTCGTACAATTGCTCACTTCCCGAGGCCATCCCTGCAACACCCGCACCCAATGCAGCACCATGCAACATAACATCAGTATCGTTGGAGCCAGCAGCATTGCCGTGCTCGTCAATAAACGATTTCAAGTTACCAATCACTTCTCTACCATGGCCAGCGAAAATAAGACCAAGGGCAAACAACGACCCTCCCTTGGTGTGGGCAGCACCGGAAGAACCTGGCAAGTAAGGCTTCAAAATAGTGCGGCCCTGGGACAAGTTGCCCTTATGAATAACCCCGAGGGCGGCAGTGGCCGAAAACTTGGACCAGTTGGTGGCTCTTCCAAGCCATTCCAAATTCTTTCTGAAAAAAGAGTCGTCAGTGGTACCTGCGTGCATAAATGCATTGGCAAAGGTCACGGCAGAATGGAAGATGGAGCTTCTACCTTCCAACAAGTTCTTGGTCTTGTTCAAAATGGTGATGTCGGTGTTGTTATTCTTGTACAAGAAAGTGTTGTCCAAATCACAGGTGGGGACCCCCGACAAGATATTCAACACTCTTTTGGCTACCAAATTTGTCGAATCCAAATCGGCCGTCAACTTATTTATGACAGTATCCAACAATGCTTGGGATGCGGCATTGACAAGATCAAAGGCGGCCTGGTAGGCAATCAACTCCTCATCCTTGTTAATCAATTCCTCAAACAACTTGATGGCGATGGATGAGTCGTTCAACTGGACGATAATCTTGACAATGGTGAAAAAGTCTTGGTGGTTCTTCAAGGACAACAACAAGGAAATGAGGGAATTCAACACATCCACCCGGAACGACGAGTTGTCAATCACCGAGTTGGAACACACAAGCACGTAGTTTATCAACGACAATGCCTGTTCTTCATTTTTTTCAATCTGCTCCTTCAAAATCGACTGTACCACGTCCAACCGGTACGACTCGAGGGCGATGCCGAGGGTCAACTTGACCTCATTGGCCTTGTAACACTTTTCCAACATTTTTTCGAAAATGGCCGTCAACCGGGGGTCGATCTCGACCGTACTGTCGACAAACTTCTTTTGCGACAACCCATTGTAGAGGTTGATGCACCGGGACACAATGGTCTCGATGTACTGAGACTGTTCCTCGATATTGAACTCGTCCCCAGCATGCAACGAGTACCTCACCGAGGCGTCAAAGTCGCCAAGGTTGTAGTACACTTTGGAGATGATGAGGGCCGCCAACGCCCGGTGAGCAAATGATTCATCCTCGTACAACTCCTCCAATTCGCCAATGCTGTTGGCAATCTCAGCCCACAACTGGTCCACCACCTCGTTCAACGACGTCAACGCATACGACTTGATCAGAGCGTCGTTGTCGCTCAAGAGGGCCAAGTACGGTGCCGCAGAGACCAAAGCCATAGTGTAGGGTTGATGGATGGAGGGTCTATTGATGTAGGGATGTACGGTGGGGTGACTTCCTAATAGGGGATGCTGTTGCTTTTGAATCGAGGATTTGCTAGCACCAACCTCGTTACCCGGTCAATGTGATCAACTGGTGGGGATGTGGTGTCTGGGACGCTAAGGATCGATATATTGTGTTGCCACCATGGACGACTGGTTCAACACCGGCCCCATGCAGGACGGGCCCTGTGCAGGAGCGGTGTATGCAGGAGGGAAAAACGGGCGCTACCAAGTGAAGAGGGGCCAATTGCTGCAAACGAGGTTGGCTACTGGCAACTGCTCTACTATTGTCCGTCTATGATTTATATATATATATATATTAAACGATTAGAAAGAAATGAAATCAAGCATCTCAGTAGGCTATTTTTAGGTTATCATATTTTATACAGGAAAGGTTTGCATCTAGTACAACAAACGGGTGGCAATCTTGTATGGGGTTTGTTCCAACTGTTCATACAAGGACTTGATGTCGCTGAGGTCGACATCGGAGATGTCGGCCATCAAGTAGGCAATCTCGCCCTGGGAGTCGGTGTATTGCTTTTCGATGTTGTGGTTGGAAAGAATGTTGTTGACGGTCTTCAAAACACCAGGAACGTTTTGATGGATATACAACACTCTGACCACATTCTGCTGGTCCAAGTCCAAGGCTCTCAATGAAACCTCGGGGAAGTTGACGGCACCAGCGGAAGTACCCTCGTTGATGTACTTGGTCAAGGCAGTACCCACCTCAATACCAATGGCGGACTGGGCCTCCTCGGTGGACCCACCAATGTGAGGAGTCAAGATGACGTTTCTCAACGAGCACAATTCTCCAGCCCAGTCGTTCAAGTTACTGTTGAACAAGTCTTCTCCGTTCTTGGCTGGCTCTTGTGGATACACATCCAAGGCAGCCCCGGCAATCTTGCCTGCCTTCATGGCCTGCACCAATGCGGGGATGTCAACCACCGTACCTCTGGAGGCATTGATGACATAAGAGCCATCCTTCATGGCGGCAAACTGGGGAGCACTCAAGAGGTTCTTGGTTTCGGGGGTGGCGGGCACGTGCAAGGTGACGAAATCGGCCTTGGACAACAACTCGTCCAAAGTGTCCACCTGCTTGGAGTTACCCAAGGCCATGATCATCTGGATATCATAGTAAATGACATTCATACCCATGGATTCGGCCAACACCGACAATTGCGACCCAATGTGTCCGTACCCTACAATACCCAAAGTCTTGCCCCTGATTTCCCAACACTTGGAGCTGACCTTGTTCCAGGTCCCGGTGTGCATTTCGATGGAACGGTCACCCAATTGTCTAGCCAAGGTGATGATCTCGGCAATGACCAATTCTGCCACTGATCTGGAGTTGGAGAAGGGGGAGTTGAACACGGCAATTCCCGATTTTGCGGCGAAATCCAAATCCACCTGGTTGGTACCAATACAGAAGCAGCCAATGACAACCAAGTTCTTGGCGTGGCTCAACACTCTTTCTGTCAACTTGGTCTTGGATCTGATCCCAATGGCGTGAACGTCCTTGATTTTTTCCACCAATTCGTCCTCAGGCAACGACGACTTGTAGAACTCCACTTGGTACCCCTGGTTTTTGAAGATATTGATGGCGGTCTGATTGACGTTTTCCAACAACAAGATCTTGATATCCCCCGTGGAGAATGGCTTCAATGCCTTGGTGTGCTTGGCGGTGGTGGGGACATACTGGCTCAAGTACGACTGGGTGGGCGAGGTTGACACCGCGTGCGATGGCGACGACGAGAGGTTCAATGCCTGCTGGAAATTGTTGACAATCTGCTGGGGTGACGACATGGTGAAGTTGGACCTGGGTTATCGAGCAACTACGACAAACTGTTAGAAAGAACGATACAAGCGCTAAATAAATACAGCAAGTGGAAAATCGGTGGGATGGCTATGAGTAATTGATCCGGACAGGCACCGGTGCCGGCGCTTAACTATGGGCACGTGATATATACGAATATTGTGTGATTATCACCACCAGGTCCGAAAAATTTTTCCCGTAATTAACCCGTAAATTAATGAGTCACGGCCGATGGGGTGATTCGAGACCTGGGGGTTCAATGGGTCGAGAGAGGGCCATGAAGAAGAGGGGTGGTGGCGGTGGTGTACTCCGTCGATGAGCTCCGAGAACCGTTGATAAGATCCCCGCCGATAAAGCGATACAATGCTCCGTCGTCATTTGACTCGGAATATCTGACTTCGGTTTATCACGGGGACTGGGCACGGCCAAATGCCCGTCGTCTATATGCACGACAGCCCCATCGTTTACCACAATAGTGAAGAACATGTAGTTCAAAGCCCGGCAGTGTGCGCCAGATTGTAGAAATGTCGGACGGGCACAATTGTGAAACCCAACCTGCGACATTGACCTTGTGTGTTCTCGACAATGGCTAACCATCGTGCTAAAGTGCGCAGACGCCAGCATCCCCAAGCAGGGGAACGTGGTTGCGAGCACTCTAGTTTTCGTCGAGATCGTTCTCGTCACATGATCGGAGACGAGCAGACCATCTGACATAGCCAGGCACCGGTGCACGCCAACCGACTACAGTGCCCCACAATCAGGGTGGGCAACCTATCGTGGGGTCATGGAACCACGAGCGGCGGCAGTTTTGCTGTTGTCCCTGACAACGGTCCATTTGTCCCATCAGTCCAGACGGGGCGAGGGCAAATCGCGGGCCAACCCTTGCGCCCGCGCTCGTCTAATTGTGTTTACCCAATTGGTAATGTTGATACGCGACATTCACGAAATCGGTCCTTTTGTGCAACTCCACCACGGCGGGAAGTGGAGGCAGCGGCCCGGAGCGAAAACACACCGACGCGGCTTATCGCGAACAAACCCTGTCCTGGTGCCACCTGACAACTGAACGTGTTTTGGGTGTGCACACCCGCACCCCTGGGGTCACCCCAAGACGCGGGGATCTTCGCCACGCAAAACACGCCAGCAGCACTGAGGTAGCCAAAGTCGCGACGGGACCCCAGCAGTCCCGACAGCCACGACACCGTCTTGACGAGCACGCCAATACCCCGACAAACATAACCAGATGCCCCATGCAAGGCCACAATAGCCACTGTAGGGGCAACAATGGCCGCACCGAAAATAGAAATGCACCCTTACTCACAAGGTTGCCCGAATTGTAGTTTAAAACCAACTCTACATGACCATTGACGCAAACCCAACAGGGAAGGAATCGTAACTAACCACAGTAATAAAATAATATTGCCTTGGCAATGGTGAACCCTCGCTCTCTACTGGCTTGTCTAAGGATGTCACCCCCGGAGGGTGCCAGTGGCACAACCAAGCCAAGTCCAGACTGGAAGGCTGAAGCTGCCAGTGTAGCCCTCGAGGCAAATCACTCCACCTGAAATTGTTTGGCCACTACGGTTGCCTGTTATTGTACGCTATTGATATGCCTGCCTGTAAATATGCCTGATGGTGCCGGTGGCCCCCATTCATCTGTTTCATCTCGACTATTTTACTGCCGTGTACTTAATTCACCATGCTATTGCAACATAAAACAAATTGCCCCCTCTACTTATACCCATCTGTTTCCAGATCTGATCCCCAAGACAGCGACAAGCCCTTGCTACAAAATCATTCCCGTTTCACATCGTTTCATCGGGTTGTCAAAACTGACAACTGCAAATTAGGAAAATCTTGTGCGATTGACAATATTGACCGTAGGCGGTTTTGTCATATATAATCCTAACCCAAACACGTTATTTTCAAAAAAGTTGATTTTGCCTCTTCCCCTGGAAAACGTCTTGTTGTGTTTCCAGTTCACCATTGCCTTCGTAACCATCGACTCTGTGGTGACTGGCACCCCGTTCGCATGAGCACACCGGGGCAGTAGTTCGTCAACCGAGATCCATCCTGGATATAGACAGATATAGACACTGAGGATCATACACACAATTACACACACAGACACTTCTACACACGGGGGCGAACACACACGGACAACCCTTACACATCACAGACCCCTAAACGGACGCATACTTCCCACACATAGCTCCCCACACATAGTACACATAATACCCATAATACCTGAGGTACACATAGAACTCATAGTCCTCACAATTACCCCCATTCATTCCCTTTCAAGCATATACACAAAATCAAACCCACAAACCAACTTCGAGTACACCACTCATATCCACTCTTTCGTTGACCCACAAGCATTCCCGCAAGCATTCTTCGTACCTGGATATCATGTCCATTCATTCAAAGTCCTTTGAGGAGTATTCCCCAAACACAACCAATAGCGCAGAATTCTCAGATGAATCTATAAACTTCGCATCTCCCTTCAATTTCTTGTCTCCCACTGCTCGAATATCAAATTTCGACTCCCCTTTGCATAGCAGTGTCATTTCCAACCATTCTGTCATTAGCAACTCTGCTAGTGGCTCCGTGGCCCCGGCGCAAAACTGCCACATAAAAGTCATTTGTCGTTTCCGTCCCGAGAACAGCTATGAGAAGCGAAAGGGCAAACACATTACTGACTTTCCAAATACCCAGACCGTAACAATACACGGAAAGGAGTTTGCCAACCATTTCACCTTTGACCGAGTGTTTGATCCAGACTGCTCCCAGTTGGATGTGTATCAGTTTTCAATATCTGAAACCGTGGACGACTTGTTGAACGGCTACAATGGTACCGTTTTAGCATACGGGCAGACGGGCTCGGGGAAATCGTACACCATGTTGGGCAAATCTTTCAACGATGACGACAAAGGCGTGATCCCAAGAATGTCGCAAGAAATATTCACACGCATAGACAATGGTTCTAATGACATTGAATACACCGTCTCCGTATCCTATATGGAAATTTACATGGAGAAAATTAAAGATTTAATTGACGTATCCAACAATGACAATCCTGACCACAAGTTCAATATCCACGAAGATAAAATTCATGGAATACATGTCAAAGGGTTATCCCTGGCCTATGTATCTTGCGAAGATGAATTGCTAGAAATTTTGAACAAAGGGTTGAAGTACCGCTCCACGGCATCCACAAACATGAATGAAGAAAGTTCTAGATCCCATGCTATCTTTCAAATCAAGCTATCCCAGAAACATGTCCAAACAGAAGTCACCAAACATTCGCACTTATTTCTTGTCGATCTAGCTGGCTCCGAAAAAGTCGACAAGACGGGAGCTCTGGGCATAACTTTGCAGGAAGCACGCAAAATCAATTCTTCGTTGTCCGCATTGGGTAATGTGATCAATGCTTTAACCGACGGGAAATCAACACATGTTCCCTATCGTGACTCTAAATTGACTCGAATCCTCCAAGAGTCTCTTGGGGGAAACTCGAGGACGTCATTGATTATCAATTGTTCACCATCTTCTCTTAATGAATTGGAAACTCTTTCAACACTAAGATTTGGAACTCGTGCTAAATCCATCAAGAATACCGCACACATAAACTCAGAAATGAGTCCATCTGCATTGAAATCGAAGGTTATACAGCTAGAGAAGATTAACGAGATGCAACAATCATACATCAAACAATTGGAAGAAGAATTGGCTAGCAAAAACCAATCCATATCGACCCCAAATTCTGTTTATTCGGCCGCATTTTCATCCGACAATCCATCATCAATGGTTTCACTTATAAGAAACAACACCACTTCTTCTTCACTCCGGTTGCCACAAACTTCCTCCAAGGACTTCCAATCTAGATTACCATTGCCTACTTCTTCAGTTACATCATTTCCTCCTCCTGTAGCCAAATCGGCAGCTCACTTAGGTGATGAATTGGAACGTAGAGACAAGAAAATTGAAGAATTGGAGAATATTATTTTGAACTTAAAGATGCAGAACTTGAAAGTATCTCATCAAGAAGAATCAAAAATGTTTTCTCTCGAAAACTCATTGCATAACATCAGTAACAAATTGAATGAAGTTGAATTGATAAACATTAATTTAAGAAAACATCTACTTATTTGTGAAAAGATTATTGAATCGAGGGATAAAAAGATCAATAAGCTCAAATTGTCGTTGAAAGATCAACAATTGTTAATATCTCGCGAAACCTTGGGGTTCAAAAACAGATTGGGAGAAATTCAATTGAGGTTGGAGGAGTTGAATCTCCAGAAAAAGGAGGAAAACCACATTAAGCGAGACACACTTATTACTGACCAGCAACAGCAAATGGTAATTCAGAACGAGACTCCAAAATATAGCAGCAGAATAGAAGAAGTCAATGACACTGACACTATATCAGATATAAAACCTGACCCAGATTTAATTGATTCATCATTTGATGATCGCGACGACTCCAAAACTGATGGAATAGTCTCCCCAGACGAAGATATTGTCAGAGATCTGACTGCCACATCATCGAATGACTCAAACTCTGAGACGCTTGCAAATAGCGTCGACATTGATAAGGAGAATTTCCATGAAGGATTTTCAATATACCTGTCAAAGAAGCTTAATTCTCCCAACATTAGAAAATCATCAACCTTGGACCACGATTCACCCATTTTGAATTTTCAACAAGAATATATTTCAATAAGTGAATTTTTAAATGAGAGCAGAAGAAGATCGATTCTTCTCAATCCCAATCAAACAAAGACCCCAGTTCTTGAGACATCAGAGACTTCTGGAATGTTTAATTCAGCCTCTGCAAAGAGCAACAAAGCAGGATTGGGAGGATTGAACTTGAAAATCGTCAAGCCCTTACGAGGAGGTTCCTTGAATTTATTTCAATCAAGTTAAGTAAACTTTTGACGGTTTGAAATTGCTTTACTCGCATTTGCATTTCTAATTTCATTCAAGATTGTTGTGATACAATAAACTAATAATGTATTGATTGTATATATCCATAACTAGTCGTGTGTTTATGTGTTCTATCTTTCGGAATGAATGTATAAATACTAAAATTTGGACAAGTTTTTTGTGCCAACCAAGTACAATCCGCCGTCAATTGGTAGTGAAACACCATTGATATAGCTGGATTGCTTGCAGCAAAGCCAAAGCACAGCATTTTGAATGTCTTCTTTTCTACCGTATCTCCCTTTTGGATTTCCTTCAACTAATTGGTCAGCTTTCTTGGTCACAAGATACTTGGACATCTTGGTAGGAAAGATCCCCGGAGCAATGATATTGACATTAATGTTTCGAGGACCCAACTGCACAGCCAAGTTCTTGCCCAAATGCGTAACTCCAGCTTTACTGGCCAAATAACCATACGTGCCTCCAAAATCAGTAGCAATTGACGCTGCAACCGAGGAGGTAATGACAATTCGCAGAGGATCTTCTGCCGTACCTGATTGCTCGAGTAATGGTTCAAACAATTGGATAGTAAGGAACACCCCGGCAACATTCAAATCCAAGATTTTCTTGACAGCATCAAAGGGATGAGAGTGAAAAGTTTCCCCGTGAACAGCACCAGCATTGGCAATCAAAATGTCCAATTTAGACACCTGTTGCTGCACTTGTTTGTGGAAGTCTCTCAAGGATTGTTCATTTGCAATATCGCAAGGAATAGAAATAATCTTGGTATGCTTGCCTTTCAGCTTGGCATGCTGCTCAAGGTCAGCTTTGGCTTTAGCACATGCTTCGGGTTTCCTGGAAGTAATGATGATAGTATCAGCCCCATTTTCTACAAAAGACTCAGCAATGAAATACCCCAAGCCTCGGGTACCGCCTGTGATCAAAGTAACCTTTCAATTTACGTGAATGTCTACCATTGCTAACAGATTATTTGAACAACTGTTGTTCAAATTCACGTTCAATTTGTGGAGAAAATTGTGGGGAACCGAATAAGTCGCAAAAATTGCAACCAATAATGTCGCAATATTGTCACAATATTTCAGCAGAATAGAGACTTAGAATGCTGCTAATTGAAGAAGTTATTAAGAAATAAGAAAACAAATGATATGCTCTGGTTCTATTCAAAAGTTTCTGTAACGTAAAAAAATAGAATATATCAAAAGACTTACAGTTCCTGAGAACATCGCGAGAAATGGTACTGATATATGTTATAATGATAGTAGTTGGCTTGGTAGTTGCGACAGACTATCATCTCCATAACTCTAGTATTTATATCAATAAAACTGAACTTCGTGTTCATAAAGATACTTTCACCATTGAACATCAAAAATGCCAAGTAAATGGTGATATTGTAAACATATTTGAAACCGAAGATGGAGAACGATTACAGTTGAGAGAATTTGCCAACATCGATGCATTGGTATCATCAAACTTCTGGAAGAAACTTAAGCTTGAAAAAGACCCGGAAACGGCCAAATCAACCTGGATTTTTCTAACAGAAAACAATATTACCTATTATTTTGGACCTTCGGAATTGGAGGTCAAGAATAGTGGTAGTCCATTCATGTGGATACTAAAAAATAGAAGTATCGAGTTGATAGAAGTGGAGTTTGGGAAATCACTAGTTAAAGAAATTACCCTGCCATTAACCGGATGTATCAAAATGTCGAACGGTTCCCCTTCTATAACCCAAAAATACCAGCAAGGAATAGTTTTGTCAGGTTCTCCAGATTTACTGGTAAGTGCAAGTTTATTTTCTCTATCTGCTTCTTATATCATGGGAGTTGGAGGAGTAACATTGGCTAAAGCAAAGTCAGGATTTATTACCTGCAGAGCAAAGGCTGGAGAATCTGTGCAAATACTATCTCAGAATAAATACGTACTATTTCCCAAAGCAAAGAAGCGACACGTTCTATTTGGCAGGCGAAGCATTCGATATGGACCGTGGAAGAAATTATCAACGAACCTATCTTATAGAACATTAGGGGCTATTTTCTTTGATAAATTCAACCAAGGTAGGCCATATTGCGAAGCAAGATCTAACAGGCTAATGTGTGGCCCACATACCTTTCACTCCGATGACTTTGATATTCTTGAAACGCTTACATCCAAGAAAGACACAAATACTTAATGGGAATGATTTCAAAATAAAAGAGGGTCTATACATTATTAAATGACCTATTGAAAAATTATTCCTATAAAGAAGTGTATAAGGTAATGGAACTGAAAGAGCCACTTCAGAATTATTCATCCTTACAGTGCTTTGGTATCACATGAACTAATCGTCCTGATCGCATACCTCAGTGAACAAAACAACTACCCGAAGCACGGCGGTTGCACCATTATCTAAAGTTGTCAATGTCGTAGAAGTAGATGTCGAATAGGAACCTGGTGGAACAGAAAATGGAACCGTACTGGTTGTTCCTTTAGTTGGACTGGTACTGGTTTCCTGTTCATCTTGTACACTTGAAGTTGAAACATCAGGTTCAGAAGAGGGAGATCCGGTTTCTACTGCATCTTCTTCTAATTCATCTGTAGATTCAGACTTCACCGAGGTTTCACTGGTATATGTAGATGCTTTGTCTGTGGTTGATTCTGCTGAATCAGTTGTCTTGGTAGTACCAGGAGAGGAAGTTGGATCTTCGGACACAAATGAATCGGAATCAGTAGAGGAAGCAGAAGTAGTTGGGTCTGTTGAATCGCTTGAAACCAAAGAACTAGACAAACCATTGGGTTCACTTGAAGCAGAAGACACATTTGATTCTGAAGCTTGATTAGTCTTTGTAGACGAGGCAGATGCAGTCGAAGACGACAATTCTGAAGCTTGACTGGTTTCTGTCGACGAGGAAGATGTAGTTGAAGTAGTAGAATCTGTTTCTTGGGATTCAGTAGATGCAGTGGTAGTGCTCTCTGGAGTTGAAGATGTCTCATCATCACTTGTGGTATCTGATTGCGAAGGAGATTGCGACTCCGCGGTTGAGGTTTCTTCAGCTTCCAAAGCTGCTGGGTTGGTCGCAGTGCTTGCAAACACCGTTGTAGTCGTCAACTGTCCATTGAAGTCGGTAAATACATAGACTGTTCCGTAGACGTCTACTTGCAAACCCACAGTCGTGGTAGCTGTAACTTCAGGTGTAGTTGTTACAGTGGTCGTCTCATCATAAGTATCATCTGCAGCTCTAGCCAACTGCAATAAGCCCACAAAAATTAACGAGTATATACTTTTGCTGTACATTTTTTGATGAGGGAGAGCGTGAATTTGGGTATACTAATTAAATGGTAATAAATGAATGTCTTAAACTATCTCGTAGTGATTTTAGGTGCAAAAAATCTATATAGATCAGCAGTAGCCAGAAAAAATAAATTTTCCACCAAAATTTGTGATAATGACTTTATAGAGACAACAGGATTGTTCAAGTGCTATATATGCCTAGAGGAATATTGAACATTCAAACAGGTCACCCAATACATAACCACCAACCAGGTTCAGTAAGTTGGTTTACTAAGATATTATTATCTAAAGCAACTAAAACATCGGTATTCCAGCGCGGAAAAAAATAAAAATAATAAAAAATAGCATTTAGCCAGCAGAAAATAGTTTCCAAACAATGGAAATAATAAATTGCTGCACAATTAAACGCATTGAGTTTAAAAATTCTGTACATATGCTCATTGTTAACAAAAAAACAAACGCATGGTTTATTGTTTAGTATTAATCAAGACAAGAATCTTCTCTTTTGAAGAACATCCAGCACAATTTGATCCCTTTTCGGCAAAAGACTGCAGCTTCCCTATTACCCCAAACCTAAACATCTGACAAATGGAACAATGATTCGATGATCAGATATCGCTTGCGCAATGTTAAATCTCATCAACTTGATGATGTCAAGTATAGCAAGCCATTTCTTGCGTTTTTGACCAAGAAACCAATAATGAGATGGTGAAGCATGATCTAATTCTGCGTCATCACTACCTATAATCATTTCACAAATATGTAGCTGGGTTTCCGCCAATATACGAGCCCGGAGAACGTTTTTTAAGGTATCGGAAGTCTGGTTTTCCCATTCCATTTACCAAATACTAAATCGCCCATGTTTCCATTTCTGTAAATTCTTGAAGAAAAAGGCAAACTCTTGACCACATGAAAACAAAAACAGTTACTGATTTCAAAAGCTGGCGATACTCCAAGAACTGGTAAATAAGCTCGCGCCAGAAGGATAGGGAAGATTTAGTAAGGATACTAGTTGGTTATTTTTGTCAAACTCAAAATTGTCCAAGAAAATCTTACAAGAATTTTGTCCAAACAAACCTATTAAAAGTTTAATGTAGCAATTGCGGAACCAAGGAGGTAACCTAAAACTGATGTATGTAATGCTAAGAAAACCAAGCCCAGCTGCAATCGAAGTCTCTACGCTTTCTCATAACCGAGAATTAGAGTCTGGCCAACTGTAGACAGCTAGACAATACTAAAAAGCACAAAGAAAAGGTTTGCCCCCTAAGATAGCAATTCCTGAGTCATCACCAACTAGGATATTCGTTGTACATACTTGAACTAACCGCTTAATGAAGCTCCGTCAAAAATTGTCCTTTGTACTTAAAATCATACTAGAAATAATGCATAAAAAATATCCAGCCATCAAATATACGATATAAAATACGGTTCTGATTTCGAACAGTCTACGGAAAATAAGCCCCCATTCCTTCTTTATGGCTACTACGGCAATAACAAAATGCCCGCAAATTAAAGTATATCTTCGACTTGCATAGAGAGCTACAATCCTAATGACGCATGTGGGACCATATTTGCTAAATTGGCCAGCCATTATTCATTGACGAGATAACTTTCGAAACAGTGCATGTCTATTGACAATTGGCAATTATTTACCAATGGGAGCACTCTCAAACTACTTTTGGTTTATGATTGTGCATGCTAACTCCTAGTTTTAGGACAAGTTAATGTTTCTCTTTATAGTGGCTCGAAACCGGTCAATTCTCAACATCTACTTGCAATGCTTGATGGTTGCAGAACTTGAGTCCATATTAGGCAAGAGACAACCACGGCCAGGGAGAATCTACCGACTTGTTTTGTGTATGGATTTTCGAGGGTTTTGCTTCCACAATTGGTAGTTCTTTGTCTCAAATTGATCAGGCCAAATCACATAACCTGTTTATCCCCTGCTCAACGTTTCACAATTGCCGAATTCGCTCATGGTAATCGTTTTAATTGGATGTACATAGTACTAATTAGGCACGTTTGCAACAGCATGGATGCTGTTGGCACCGAAAATGAACGAAGAATTGAACCAAGGTCTATTTTATTCAATAAGAAGTGATGCATTCGTTTCATGAACCTTCCCAAAAGAAAGTACTGCCAATTGTCTGTCATGTCGGTTTTTAACTATTGCCGAATCAATTTCAGACTTCAGTGAAGCCACGGTGGTGCTCCACCACACAAATGGCACCTATTTGTTCATCGATCCGGCGGTTATAATAACTAGAATCAGATACAAATACCAAGCCACCATAATAGAAGAAACTCTCTGTTGTATGAAAATCAGATTTTCATACAATTGTCAAGTAGCATCTTTCTGTTTGCACATGACCAAATCATGTTGCAGGCATTTCAAGTTTATTGTCACCACTTTGTCCAGACAATAGAATCTTTGTCAAAGGAAGATAATCAAGCAAAATCAATTTAGCAGGACTCTGCAAGCTATATTAACACCCTTGAATATTGATAGTACACCAGCTACTATCATTCATCTTCAGGCGTAGTTCTCTTTTTGATATCGTCAATACTGTCCACCAAGCGCGGGAACTCTTTCCCCAACTTGTCTCCCAACACATCCCTCAACTTGGCAAAGCTCTGCATCTTTCCTTTCAAGCGGGCGTTGCTCTTGGCTGTGACCTCGATGAACTCTCTCGTGTAAATATCGGGATTTCTTCCATCTTCAATATAGGATATCACATCCACGGGGATGGGGTATTGGTTGGTGAATGGACTAGCTGTCAAGCCGGACAACTGGCTTATTATCTGGTTGGTCTTGTGTGCCAAGGCGGTGTGGGACTGCGCCGTTCCCTGGTTGTCGTGAACCAACACTCCCAATTCGATAAAAGACTCAATCAAGGCCAGCACTTGTTCAGCGGTGGCGACCAAAGCTTCATTGTCTGCGTTGCTTGCGTCTAACAGTGCGGTTGTCATATTGGGAACATACGCTCACGTCAATGAGATGGCGATGAATGGTGGTGGCTTTTCCAATAAATGTCTGTCTGGAACTGATTAACCTTTTTGTCCGCAGGTAATTATTTTTTGGTACCAGTGATGTAAAAATTAACAAGGTATTTTTACAAAAAAAGTTTAGCAACCTCTTTCGGTGCCATTCCTCTATCCACCATAGATTCTAGTAGCGTTGCGACCCCTGGGCATGATTGTGCACTTCAAGTATAACAAGGCTAAGTATATGGAGACCAAAAGTCGCAGAAACCGCTATTTTCCCAGCTTGGAGCCTCAAGAACGCTATTGGCCCGTTCAGGATGGTGATATGCCATCAAGAATGGTGACCATTCGCTACAACAGCCACGATTATTTGCAGCAGTCGCCGTCGCGAATGGTGCGCTACCGGGGCGACACCCCTACCACGCCATATACTGACCATACCAGCGGGTGGAATTATCACAACAGTGCAAGCAATAGCACCGGTGCAACTACAATGATAAATTCAAGTCCCACCAAACCAGTAATACTTGTTGATGATATACCGTCGGACTCGCCTGAGCCTGAGTTCCGCAACAAGTCCAGTAAGGAGGCCGTCGAGTTTATGAACAACTACGATAACCTATACATGTTTGCCAGTCCTCGCGACGACCCCTTTTCTATTCTCGCCCATAATCGGGCTTTAGACTATGAATGGTATGACAGTTTGCATACAGTGGTAAATCGATTGCACTTTTTAAAAGAGGCGTACCGAGCAGTACAAATGGTAAAAAAGCGCAAAATTTCGGGCAAACTACTCGACGCCAACACCGGCGACTTGGCGTTGTCGACGGTTGCAAGTTCTCCCATGCCTTCGTCCAAGGTGGGCACTCCTCTCGATCTGGACGATAACAATGGGGCCACCGACGCCAGCACCCCTCGCCACCAAGTTGCTGGCGACGAAGACGAGGACCAGGACGAGGATTTGGAGGAGGAGGAGGACGACGACAGCAGCAACAGCAACAGCAACACCGACATGTCCGCCGTGGGGAACCCCGCCGACAGAAAAGTCCTGTTTGATGTATAAGGTGCAAATCGAGCAGGAAGGTTACACAAAAGGACGGGGCAAACACCCGAAAAAAATGTCGATACCGTGATGGTCAACACCAACCACTCCTTATCACGACAGCAAATCCATCACCATACTAACGATTGCACGATGAAGCCGGTGGTGTCGACGTTCCAGGCGTACTGCTGCACAATCTTGTCGGCGTTTGGTGTCGTCATCTTGTCGATCATTGGATGGTTGTTCAAGACCAATAGCGAGTCGTTTATGGGGTCCGTCAACGACCCCGAAGATGGGGAAGCAGTGGCGTCCACTGTGTTTGGGGCAGTGTTTGTATATTTGGCATTTTTTGTGTTCTGCGGGTTGCAGATACTATTGATCAAGAGACAAAATAGAATTCAATTGAATTGAAGCTGCCTCGGTGGCATTGTCGATAGCATTACATATTTCTGGTGTTTAGTGTAAATGTAAACGGTACATTGATTATAACTCGTGCGTGCACGTCTAGAGGGAGGGAACACTGTCCTTGCCGTGTTTCCAGAAGCTGCCTCCTTTCCAGTCGCAAAGGTCGAAGACGAGCAATTGCAACTGGCGGACCTGCTCCTTCGTAGCTCCGCAATTGATGGCCCCGTGTAAGTGTCCTTTGACTTGGGGGTTGACATCCTGCGGGATCAAACAGGCGATGGCCGCCATCTCTGTCTCCTTTGCCGGCAAGATGCCGTCGTAGCTAAGTAGAGGAGTATACACGTGGTGATAGACATAGTACCATAAATCGGGGTAGGCATCATACAATTGGTTTCTGATGCGGGTGCCTATTTGGTTGGAGTACACGGTTGTCCATAGGTTGGACCCTCGTGCCAACTCCTGGGCCACCACCTCGGTGTCGATGGACTGGGGGTCCACTGCACCGTCAATGGTGGCCATCCCCGGGTGGCCCTGAGGTACTGGCTTGGTGGCGAGCGGACGGGTCAGGGTTGGTGGCGGTCTCAATGAGTACGGAGTGACAACCTTCAACGCCGCGAGGGCATTAATGGCCTTCGGGATGCCTACCATGGGCCCTACTTTCAAGACGACTTCTCTGACCCGGTTTGCAATTGCCAGCTGTACCACTGAAATGTCATCCACACCACCGTGCTCACCCCGTGGGGCCAGCTTCGTAGAATCGGTGAGTGGAAGAACATCGGGGTAGTTCGCTCCTGAGTTGTATATATCAGGAAACCTTTGCGCAGAGTCGATACTGTCCAGGGCCAATTGCAAGAGATACTCATTCTGCAACAATCCGTCGTCCTGGCCAATGGGCAAGAGCTGTTGTCTCAATGCAAAGTGAAACACCTTTGCTATATCCTCCACGAGATTCAATTGGGTGAGACAGGCACATGCCACCACATACCAGCTATCGTGCAAGTCAGGATAGCCGTACGCCAACTGGACAAGCCTTTCCGGGGTTAATATTGTCATTACTGTCCTACGTGTTCCGCAATCACTTGGATTGTGCTATTTTGTCACCGTGTGGGCCCGGGACGGTTAAGCACGGAAAAACCAAAATTTGTGGGGTCGCATCGAGGGGTCGAACCCTGCCTTTATTAACTACAAGGACACACGTAGCCCATGTATGCCAGCTGTGGTGGTGCGAGTCATTAATTAATGTATGGAAGGGGTATCCCTCACTCTCACTACAACTTGGCGACTCCTTCCTTGCCATTTTTCCAGTGGATTCCGCCGCTCCAGTCGCAAATATCAAACACCAACAACCTGATGTCGTTCAACTCCTCCTTGGTGGCCCTATTATTGACAGCACCCCTCAAATGGCCCTTGAGCTGGGGGTTGACGTCCTGAGGAATCAAGCATGCCACAATGCACATGGAGGTTTCCCGCCCCGACAAGATTCCAGTGTAGCTCAACAACGGACCGTAGACATGGTGATAGGCATAGTACCACAAATCTGGATATGCCGTGAGCATTTGCTGGCGGATGCGAGTGTTGATCTTGTTGGTGTACACCGAGTTCCAAAAGTCGGACCCGCGCTTCAAGTCGGAGGCCACTTGGTGTCCGTTGATCGATCGCACCGAAATGGGCCCGTCAATGGTGTCCACCGACCCCGACCTAGCGCTGTCATTGTCAAATTTGGTGCCTTCAACGTCTTCGCTAACAATAGAAGACGAAGGGATGTGGCCCGGCTTGACAATGGGATTTCGTTCGGGCACCAACCCCGCACGCAAGTTTGAAGGGGTTACTGTCTTGAGGATCATCAACGCATTGATCGCCTTGGGCAAACCTCCCAATGCCACACTCTTCAAGATGACTTCTCTGATGCGAGCGGTGATCTTGTTCTGGGTGGCGCTGATGTCGTCACTGCGCGTGTACTTGAAGGCCAACGGCAAGTCCCGGTAGTAGGTGTGGGGAATCAATACATCGGGCAAATTGACCCCCACTGCCGTCATATCTTCGTATTTGCGGGCGGAGCTGATTGAATCTTGCGCAAGCTGGAGCACATACTTGTTGGTAAGGATGCTATCGTCGCTGGGAGAGTCCAATAATTGCTGGCGTAACGCAAAGTGGTAGAGACGGGGAATCTCCTGGGGTTGGTTGATAATTGTGAGACAGGCAGTGGCCACCAAATACCAAGTGTTGTGGAGATTGGGGTATTTGTACGCCAAGCGCACCAACCTTTCTGCTGTCAACACCGTCATGAGTCGTTGAGAATTGGAGGACTGTGATGTTGGTGTAAGAGGAGAAGAGGTGCTAAAACCTGGGGTCCAAATGTCTATCCTCGGTTACTCAAAAGCTGGGTCAGGTGACTTGTGCTTGTATGCCGGAATAAGGGTCTTACTTACAATATGGGGGTGGTTATGTTGCATCGCTAGTAGACGAAGCCCTGCTATGCTACATTCGTGATGTGATTGTCTTCCTTCATACTATGTTTGAATATTGAGTCAAACTTGGAACTTGCAAGGGTTGCGGTACTAAACTTCGAGCTTGAGGGACGATAATCTGTGATTTTGCAGCCATTAAACTTGGCAGGAAATATGCAAATTTGTAAATATATCCTGCTGTTGAGGTCTGTAGAGTAAGCTTAAGATGGCGTCGATTTGCCTAAACAAATCCATACAAGTTACTTTGGATGAGTTTTTCTTATGTAGTTGTCATTCCATCATTAGCGTCATTTCCAAGCGAATAAAGATCAATTAGAAGGTGCTAAGATCGTATTGCGTAGATACATCCCAAGACTAGTTTATGCATTTTCTCATCGCCTTCATACATTCTAAAAATGCTAATGATAAATTTATGTCTATGTTTAATATTTTTTCTATACCAATATGGTGATATTGTATAATTAACATCATGTTCTATATTCTCTTGGTGAACTTTTGCATCACTGTTCATGTCTTGATTCCCTTGAATAAAACTTATGTCAAAGGTTGCACAAAGCATCCGGCCGGTGCTAAGTCACCTCCTTGCCCTTCTTTCTGTCTATACTTACTTGTCTTTGCGAATTCCGGAGCGTATCCAGCTTCGGGTGATCTGGTCTTTGACCCTCTTACCCTGTTCTGTGCTCCATGGTCCCATTGCCCAAAAATGCTGGAGGCCCTTAATCACGGGAGCAATTCTAGCGTTGAACTGCCTAAAGGGTATATCGTGACCCTCTGAGTAATCCTTAGGTAAGGTATCCCGTAGCATCTTGTTGGTTATTTCCTGGATCGATTGTTGCTTCAATAACTCATCAATGCGAGCATTGGCCTGGTCTATCTGATTATTGACCTCCTTGGCCGGAAGAGTTTCGTCGTCTTGTTTGCTTTCCCAAGGCCTCATTGTTTCATCTATTGGCACCCATCTTTCACCACTCCGCCACACTTCTGAAGCAACCATCTCCTTGATTCTCAGTACCGCCCGTTTAAAGGCAAACTTCTCATCATCTCCAGTAAAGGCCTTTAAGTTTTTGTAGTCAAGAGAAGCTTGTGCTGCTTGCTCATCATGGGACATTTTGTGGGAGTCGTCATAATGCTCGGTGTGCTCTTGATCGTAGGTGGAAATATTGGGCCGGTATGGGTTTGTCAAGGCGATGGAGGTTTTAGCAAACATCTCTTCGTCTTGGACTTCCAACCTATTTTCATTGTCGTCTTTCTGTTGGGACTTTATGTAATCCATCAACTCCTTGTTATCGGGGTGCAACGCGTCGGGAAAGAAGAGGTGGTCCACATCGACTTCGCTTCTCATAAAGAACTGGCACTTGGCCTCGTATATGGCGTCCAATAAGGTGATGAATCTGCGAGCTTCGTTCTTCATCTTGGTGGTCATGATCGGCACATTGTCCAAAATCACTGTCTTGTACTTGGAGGCGATTGAAATGTAGTCACAAGAAGCATGCAATCCCTGGCAAATCTGGGTGTAGTCGAGGTAGCAGATGGTGTCATTGCAAAATGTCAATGGAATGGCAGTCGTTCTGTTGTACACAGTAACCGATGACGGGGTTCCCCCAAGCTGAGCCAAAGATAACTCGTGATTGTCGGCTGCAAAGGAGTCAAAGGGGATGTTCAATGCCTTTGTCTTCACCAAGCGCATCCACTGGTGGTCATTGCCAGGGTTGTCCTTCTTAGTGACCAAGTACGGGTCGTTGGAAGAAGCATCAGCAAAGTAACACCGGTAGTCCTTGGAGGACTTCATGTCGATGGAATGGCATCGAGCATTGAGGATGGACACAAACGACTTAAACTTACGCTTGTGAAACAGGTTCGAGTAGAGCTCTTCGGGGAGCTTGTTGGAGGTGGCCACAAGCACGCCGCCGAGCTTGAAGTAGTAGGTGAACAAGATCTTGACAATGTTGGCGGCAGCAATGTCCGGGAGCATGAACTCGTCCAACATCAACACCGTGTTGCGGGCTATCATCTTCTGAGCAACCTCGTACAACACAAACTCATTCTCCATCGAGTACCGTCGTGCTCCCCCCGTGCCCACGCTTGCAGTCAAGAGTCGTTGTTGCTGGATGGCGTGCATTTCGTTGAACACCCAGAGGATAAAGTTGTTGTAGTGCCAGCGCATCTTGGACTTGTGGGGCAAGCAGGCGGCAAAGATGTCCATTAGCATCGATTTGCCACACCCGACTTCGCCATTGACGAGCAAACCACGAGGGGAAGCAAAGTTGTACAACTCTTCCTCGTCGGTGATGAACTTGACCAACTGGGTGGTCTCAGCCTCGGGGCTGCGGGCAAAAAGGTCGGCCACGGCGAACCGCAATGGCGACACCGCAATCTTGCGGCTTCTGGCCTCCCTTTGCGCGTGGCGGAGCTCAAGCTGACGAAGCAAGAGCGAGAGCTTGATCAGAAGTTCCTCGGGAGGAGAGTAGTCGATTACTCGATGGTACAACTTCTGGAACTCCTTCATCACCCGCAACTGGGCCTCGTTCCTCTCGAGGAGCCCCGCCTGTACGTAGTTCTGGTACACCACGAACGGGTCGGTGATGGTTACCAGCGTCTGGTGGGGTTGGGAGCTGGCACTGTCGGGCAACCGTCCGTCGACCCCCTGCACTCCTGAAGTGGCCAAATGGTAGCATCTACAGGGCGGAGCCCACGCGAGCCTCGCCACGACACGATACATAACTACTGACGATTCTCGAACACTCCAGGTGCAGATGGTGTCTGGCGGATGGTGGTTGGCGATTGGGGAATCTGGGCCCAGATTTATCAGATCGCACTTACCGCATTGGGACTAGGTCCGACGGCGCACATGTCACAAACAGCCGTCGGCCCGATATCACGCCGATGGTCGGAATGCATTGGCTATATGGTATCTACAGACAGCACCAGCGTCAAGGACGTCACTTGGCTGCAGCGCCAATGTTCATCTGGGCAAACTTGCGGTCGAGCGAGTTCAGCAACCCGTTCATCTCCTCGTCGCTGCGCCCGTACAACTCGTACCACCATTTGACGTCGGCAAAGTTGAAGAAAACCACCCCGTCCTCGGGGTCGTGAGGTTGGTAGCCTGTGTTGGTGAACTCCTGGGGCCGGGAGTCGAAGTAGTCCCACACCGAGACCGTAGATTCGGCCACATTGTGGGCGCGCAATTGGTGCTCACTGTCGCAGAGAAACGACCCGTACTGGCACGAGTAGTAGTGGTAAAAGAGGCGCTTGAGGAAGCGGCTGTTGAACTCAAACTGGCTCGGGTGCTGGCGGTAGATCTGGTACACGCAGTCCAAGAACTGGTGGAACACCGGCGACCGCTCGTTGCTGCCGCTGTACATGGTGCCGCCATCAACGGGCTTGCCATTGTCGACCCCGTCCTCGGGAGCCGGCGACGATAGTCCACTCTGGGCACTATTCTTGATGTCACGCGCGGCCCGTGCCGCTCGCTGGAGGAACGAAGTCACGCTTGCGGCGGCGCCGGCGGCGAACATAGGCTCTCCCTCGCTGTCGAGCCCCGGGGACACGGGGGTGTCGGAAGCTTTAGGCTGTTCGCTGGACACTGCGGGGGTTTTGGGGTACTTCTTCACCACGGCACCAATGCAGCCACCGTGATCAGCTCTGGTGGCAAACTTGAAGCCAAAGCTGACCCATTCCTTCTCCACAAGCACCATGAACCCGCGCATGGTTCTGTAGAAGGGATCGAGACACAATTGGGCGAGGGCCGACACCTGCGAGGTGCGGTCCCACCCGTCTGAGCAGTGGATGATGACGTTGGTGTTGTTCAAGTGGATGGACTTGGTGATGCGGTCCACCGACTGGAGGATGATGGATAGCCGGTGCAACCACAGGGTCTTGGTGAGTGCCTGCTGCAACATCGCCGCCGCTGCCGGGCGCGACGCCGGCGGGTACTTGTCCAAGTCGTTGAGCACGGCGGTGAGCTTGTTGAGGGAGTCGCGCATGACGTGGATGTTGTCGATGTTGCAAAAGATCTTGTCCACCTGGCGGAGCTTGGCAGGGGATGCGTCGTCAGGGTGCTGGTCGCCCGGCGGGGAGCGCCCGCGGTAGTTGTCGATGCTCTCGGTGCCCGCGCCCATGGCGTGCTGGGCCATGGCGTTGGTGAGCGGGCGCAAGTCCACGAGCAAGTTGCGCTGGGGCTGGTCCCGCAAATGGTGGTCGTGCAGCATGCGGTGGAGACGCTCCTTCTCCTGGCACAGAAAGATCTCGCCAATGACCTTCTCGTCCTGGATGGACCGGTTCTGGAGGTTGAGTCCCACCAACGGCTGGGCGCACCGGGCAATGACGTTGCCGTTGACGCTGGCCCGGTGCTTGTACACCACGGCGGGGATGCGGTGCTTGGAGCGGAACTTGCCCGCGTGCTTCAACACGTTGTCGGAGATGGTGGCGGGGACGACAAAGGTGGCGGGGTACGACAGGCAGAACCGGTAGTGGCTGTTGATGGTGGACATGCGCCAAAAGGCGCTGTCGTCACCCACCAACCCCAAGCGGGCGTACTCGTGCTCGGGGTCGTAGAGGTGCCACCCCTTGGTGGGCAACTGGTGCTCGAGCATGTTCGCACGGTAGTGGTAGGCGTAGAGGGCGCCGATATCGTTGTCGGTCTTGGCGGCCGTCACCAACGAGCTGAGCTTGAGGAACACCTCGCAGCATACGGTGTCGTTGACAAAGTCGAACGAATAGTAGGTAAAATCCTTGCAGTGGAGGCGGATGTGCGACGCCGAGTAGTGGTCGAAGGAGGCGTTGGGAAGGGCAGGCGGGGCGGCGGGGGCGGGGCCGTCGTTGGCGGACGCCGGACCGGCGCCAGCGCTGGCGCCGGCATGGGCGTTGATCCACGACGACCCGCGGGCCTTCAGCATGCGCTCGACCACGGGATAGCAGATCCAGATCTCCTTAGGGGCAGAACCGGAGCCTACGACGAAGGTGAAGACGAGATGGAAGGGCGAGAGCACGAGCGACCCCGGGATGAGGTACCCTTTGCGGTTCAACACGACATTGGCCACGGTGGACACGTGCCGGTGGTCCATGGTGGCCCCGGGGCAGGGTGGGGAGACAATGTCGTGGAGCCGGGGACGGAAGCAACGGCGGCGGCGGGGACTTTGCGGTTGCCGGTGCCGGAAGAGGACGATTGCAAAAACAGAACCGGGACAACGACAGCGGCGTGGGGGAGGTTGGGGGAGGAGGGGTG